>OX246753.1:282301081-282490515 GCA_945910035.1 Brachypalpus laphriformis | reverse complement strand
TCACAAGTAAGAAGCAGTGCTAATAAGTAGCAGAACAATGGCAGAACACCTTACTATGCAGGTCAGTGAGCAAACCATCGGTACACATAAAGTACCTTGGAGTGCTGCTGAACCACGGGCTAAACTTCAAAGAGCACCTAATGTACGCAGGAGAGAGAGCCTCCAGGGCAGTAGCGGCACTGTCAAGATTAATGCCAAACGTTGGAGGAGGCAGCCAATTTGAAACCTGCTATCAAGGGTACGCAAGTCGATCCTTATGTACGCGTCCCCCATATGGGCACAAGCGACGTTCCGGATAACTTACATGAGACGTATGAACTCGGCCCATAGAATCGCATCGTTAAGAGTGTGTTGTGCCTTTCGAATGGTATCCGCGGAGGCAACTAGCGTAATCTTCAGTCAAATGCCAATCGATTTGGAAATAAAAAAGTCCACAGTAACCAGCGAGGCTATACAAGCAGAATGGCAACAGAGACGGAACACCACACCCAAAGAAGATGGACTCATATGCTGATCCCCAACGTAGAGGAATGGATCAACAGAAAACACGGAGAAGTAAACTTCTACATGATACAGTTCCTATCAGGGCATGGATGCTTTTGGGAATATCTCTACAAATACAAACACGTAGATGACCCATACTGCCCGCACTGTGAAGGCAAAATCCAGAACGCGGAATATGTTTTGATGGAATGCTGAATGTATACGATGGCCATAAACATACTAGAGATAGAAACTGGCGGCCAAGTGACTCCAAGAGGACTAATAACATTCATGCTGACGACGAATGAATCCTGGAACACAGCGAACGAAATCATCGCCAGCATGATACAACAACTACGTCTGGAGGAACGAGCAGCAGAGAGAAATGAGGATCATACAAACACTGGAAGGTAGACTAAGTTACACAAAAACGCCTCCTTATGCAATGTAACACAGATACACAATGGCACGCAGTAACAGAAATTGGAATGTGCAAGTTGAGGTGAATAGCATGACATGCCAACCAGCCCCGCGAAGTAATACCGTAGTCCCGTGGAGAGTTTTATGAGTGAAAGGGAGAAAGAGTAAAGATTATTCAAATCCACCCCATTGCATTGAGAAAACTGATATTGTCTCCAACGTTTGTCTCCGCTAATTCTATCAGGTTGTCAAAAAAGGGTTTACGTAATGTGAGCTGCCTGGCCTTGCCTAGAGCCGGACACATACAAAGGAAGTGTAAGATAGTTTCTTCTCCTTAGCAGTATTGCAGCTGCGACAGTGAACATTAAAAGGAATACCTATTCTGGCCGCATAAACCCCGATGGGACAATGGCCAGTACTAACTGCCAGAACTCTTGCAATATATGCACGGTTTCTGTTTAGTAGATCTTGCGTTCTTTTCAGGGAGTATTTGGGCCACATCTGCCTGGAAATGACACAGTTCCGCACCCCCTGCCATCTGCTATCAGCCTTTTGCAGATAATGCGCGAAGATGCCTCCCTTAAGGACCCCCAACGGGACATTCACCTCCTTTGCTAGGGAAGCATCAAGGGCAGATCCCCTGCCTCGCGAGTTCGTCAACTCGCTCATTTCCCTCAATGTTGCTGTGACCCGGAACCCAAAGGAGACAGATCCTTAACCGATGACCTAGCGAGGCGAGTTCCTTTTTGCACTGTTCTACTAGCTTCGAGGATGTAGTGGCAGATATTATATCCTTGGTAGCCGCTTGGCTGTCAATGAGGATGGCAATAGTATTTAGGGGTGTAGAGGTTTGCTTAAGTAGGCGGCAGGCCTCACGTACAGCAAACACTTCCGCCTGGAAGACACTGCACGAATCAGGAAGCCGGTAAGACCTGGAAATATTGAGGGAATCAGAGAATATCCGCGCCCCTACCTCGCAGTCCATTTTTGAACCGACGGTGAAGATTATTGTTTCGAACTCACTTATCAGTTCGCCAGTTTCCCATTCCGCCCTGGTTGGGAATCTGGCCGTGACGTTATTTCTAAAGTTCATTCACTGTGGGAGTTATATAGGCGGTCAGATTAGCTACCAGATCCTTCGGTAGCAAATTCAGGGTACTGTTGTGATCATAAGGATTGGTGCACCAGCATCCTGCTTCCCTTAGCCTGACCGCACTACATGATGATAGATGCATAATGTGAAGATCGAGTGGTTAAAGGTGCAGGATTACGTTCAAGGCTTCGGTTGGACATGTTCTCATGGCACCCGTTGTGCCTACAGCCGCAGTTCTTTGTACCCTGTTGATAAGTTTGATGTTATAAGCTTTCCTTAACGCAGGCCACCAGACCAGCGATCCATAGGAAAGAATGGGAGGCATCACGGTAGTGTACATCCATAAGACCATCTTCGGGCGAAGTCCCCACTTCTTACTAAATGGTACTGCTGCAAACATAGAAAGCTGCTCAATATTAAGCTTCCAAAGCTAGGAAGAGAGGATGTCTTTAGTAGCGTGGTCGGAAAGCACAGTCTGCACGACATCACATCCGACAACGGACTCAGGCTGATCGACTTTGCGGTGGGGCGAAACCTTGTCGTAGCTAGTACGCGGTTCCCACGTCTCGGCATTCACAAAGGAACATGGCTCTCCTTTGATCGAAAAACTGTCAACCAAATCGATCACATTGCGATCGACGCAAGGCACTCTTCCAGTATTCTGGGTGTCCGGACTTTCCGAGGAACCAACGTGGACTCGGATCACTACCTAGTTGTAGCCAAGGTACGGATGCGGATATCCAGAACGGAGCGAAATCAACGAAATAAGAGACCAGCCGAGCCTTTTCCGATCGAGTTTCTCTTAATCTTAATCTAAGTCCTATGCCACCAGCAGCAAATGCGGAAGACCAGTGGCAGCGTTGCCAACAAGCCATCAGAGATGCCGCCTCTGATGTACTCGGTTTCTCTCGGCCACCACAGCGAAACCCCTGGTTTGATGAGGAATGCCGGCAAGCATATGCAGCAAAACAAGAAGCGTACAAAGCGGCCCTGCATAGAAGGACTAGAGCTGCTTACGCGCTCTACCTGAGCAGAAGAAAAGAAGAACATCGACTTCTCAGAAAGAAGAAAAAGAGCATGAGAAGCGCTCGATCGAGGAGATTGAGAGATTTTATTGCAGGAATGATGTTCGAAAATTTTACCAATAGGTAAAAAGAACATGCCAGGGTTTCAAAGCCAGAACAGAAGCCTGCAGGGACGAAAATGGCAACATAGTAATAGAATCGCCGTCGGTGCTAAGAATATGGAAGGAACACTCCTGCAGACTGTTAAACGGCGATGATGACCAATGTTCCGCTGTTAGGCAAAATGAGCCATTCAACAGTGATGATGATAGTCAAAATTCCCGTCAACCCGATCAGAACGAAGTGAGGATAGCAATATCTAAACTCAAATTCAACAAAGCTGCTGGAACCGATAGCCTTGCCGCTGAACTTTTCAAGGCAGGAGGAGATGAGTTGGTAAGGAGCATGCACCAGCTCATCTGTAAAATCTGGTCGGACGAAAGTATGCCCGCTGAATGCAACCTCAGCATCGTTTGCCCGATCCTGAACAGCACCAACTACAGAGGTAGAAGTCTTCTCAACATCCCATACAAGATCCTGTCTGCCTGTCTTAAAAAAAAAAAAAAATATTTGGCGCAACAGCTCTTTAAGTGCCAGGGCCTAGCTTCTCGCAACCACTCATGCTGTGTGCGTTATATATTTTTCACACGAATGGAAGGGACCTACAGTTTAGAGCCGAATCCGAACGGCGATTTGAGAAGCTTTTTCGAGACAACAATACTCTCGGATGTTTGTCAGACGCTCGCGAGAGGTGGGACCTGTGAAAAAACTTTTTGGTGTTTTCTGGGATTCGAACTTAGAACCTCATGCGTAGTGATCCGACACACTAACCACTTACGCCACGGCGCCCTGTCTGCCTGTCTTATGTGAACGCTTAAAACCGATCGTCAACCATCTGATAGGTCCTTATCAGTGCGGTTTTATCCCGGGAAAGTCCATCATTGACCAAATATTTATACTACGGCAGATCTTTGAAAAACCCCATGAATATAAAATCGATACGCACCACCTCTTCATCGATTTCAAAGTTACCTATGATAGCGTGTATAGAGACGAGTTATACAGAGCCATGTCTAGTCTTGGCATCCGTGCCAAGCTCGTCCGTTTGTGCAGAATGACGATGGAGAACTCTCGCTGCTCCATCAAAGTTGGTAAGAACATCACCGAACCATTCGATGTCAGGAAAGGTCTTAGACAAGGTGACGCGCTATCATGCGGTCGCTTTAACATAATACTTGAGAGAATTGTACGAAACTCACAAGCCAACACCGGAGGTACAATCTTTTACAAGTCTTTACAACTACTCGCTTATGCGGATGACATTGACATAATCGGAAGAACTCAGCGGGCAGTCAATGGGGCTTTTGCTAGTATTGAGATCGAGGCAGCAAAGATGGGTTTAGCGGTCAATGAAAGCAAAACAAAATATATGCTCTCTACAAAAAGGACACCCATTATCGGCGTCTTGGACAGGACGCCTCAATAGATGGATATAATTTTGAGGTAGTAAAAGATTTTGTCTACCTAGGCTCTATGGTGAACTCCGCAAATGACATCAGCAGGGAGAATACACGAAGATTTACTCTTGCCAATCGTTGTTTTTATGGGCTAAGAGGGGAATTGAGTAGCAAAGCCCTATCTCGAACTACTAAGGTAGGATCCCAGTCCTGCTGTATGACGCAGATGCATGGGCTTTGACAAAACCAGATGAGGATGCCCTTGGTTATTTCGAGAGATAAGTTCTTCGAGCGATCTTTAGTCCGGTCTGCATAGACGGTGAGTGGAGGAGAAGGTACAATACCGAACTATACGGCCTGTACAAGGACATCGACATAGCCAGAAGAGCTCGCATACAGCGACTAAGATCGCTGGGTCATTCGGAGCGGATGGAGCCCAACGTTCCCGCCAAGAAAGCCTTCGAATCCACCCCGGATGGACAGCACAGTAGAGGACAACCTTGTGATAGGTGGCGCAAACAAGTGGAGGGGGACCTCAACCAACCTGGGACCACTGCGCAACTGGAGGCAGATGGCTTGTAACCGTGCTGGCTGGAGAGGTTTGTTGGTTGAGGCCCAGATCCACCCCGGACTGTAGCGCCACCAAAGTAAGTAAGTAAGGACAATATCGATCAGTACTAATTAACATGTTTGAACCCAGACTTAACTGCTATTTCTGGGACTTTCCATGTTGAAATCATTGACTTTTGTTAACGTTTGAATATTCTTTACCAAAAATTCGCTAATAGAATCTACCTATACACATTTCAGCACAAAAATTGTTCTAGATACATTTAATATGTTGACATTCAGATATGAGTTAATTCCCGACAACGTTAATTGTTTGCTTTCTGTTTAACACTCCTTACCGAATTATATAGAAAGTTGAAA
This sequence comes from Brachypalpus laphriformis, assembly GCA_945910035.1. Classification (NCBI taxonomy): domain Eukaryota; kingdom Metazoa; phylum Arthropoda; class Insecta; order Diptera; family Syrphidae; genus Brachypalpus; species Brachypalpus laphriformis. The sequence continues at coordinate 282,485,068 of OX246753.1, read as the reverse complement.
TATTTAGCAACAAACATAATTATTTTATTTTAAGTTTTAACAGTTGTCGCGCCTTAAAGATATAAATTTAACTGCCGCATAAATCAATTTTTATTGACTTAGATGATAACATTACCACTATACTGACACTAATGAATTGCTTAATCGGACAAATATGTAATTTCCTCGAGACGACTAATGACCATAATTAAAGCGCATTGTAGTTGACAAAGACTACTATTTCCTTCACTTAAAGGCTTTTTTAAAGATCACATGCCACTCTAAAACCGCATCACGCGAATACCCATAGTAAACAATGATCTTCAGATGTTATACAATTACTGCGAGCGCGCGTGCTCAGATACGCCTTTTTCCCCCTTTAGATACAAATTTATTCGAACATAATCACTTAATAAGATTCAACAAATAATTCCGACACTTTTGAGGGCACAATTAAATATCAATTAATCTAATAACTTTGTCTGCACAACCACTACGAATTAACCGCCGAAAGTCGAGAAACCGATAGACCGACGCAAAGGTGTTAGCACATTGACTGGGATCTGGCACTTTTTAGGAGCAAAACTTTACCCAAAAAAACTCGTCAATACAGAGCAGCGAAACCTCAACTACGAAGATAAGATTGAGGAGAGATATGATTAAATTTAATAAAATAGCAAATATTCGCACCTTATCGTGAATAGAAAAAAAAAAAAAAGGTAAGATACAAATTGTGGTAGTGTGCAACGCGTGACGGATTTGTGAGAGACCTGTGTGAGCTTTCAGTATCTCAGCAGGTATCTCAGTATCTCGAAGCCAGGTTAAGGTTGCTCTCTGGCCTAATCTTATTTTATACATTTTAAGTGGTAATTACACGGTCAAATTTAATGTATAGAAAAGTATTTTTTTTTATTTTATATTTTAATAGTTTGGAACGAATTTGTGTGCGATTCGTTTGAAATACTTAGGGGAAACTACATAAGATTGATGGGAAACATGTTCAATATGTAACGGCGCATATGTGATTTGTATTTCCAATGCGAAATGAATGGCAGGCAGTCCATTGGCTTGTGGCATTATAAAGGGTAGAAATGCAATGCAATGCTTTCTATCGGGGGTAGTCGATGGTTGTTGGGGATTATGCAGAAGCTCTTATAATGCTAAAGTTGCAATCAATAGCATTTGCTTTCATTTATTTTTTATTTTTTTTGAAGACGTTGTTTGTAATTGACTGGTCGGTGAATGGGACAGAAAACATGAAAGGAACTTGTGCTTAGGGTGGGGGTTTTACGTGAAAGACAAACAATTGGATGTCTACACCAAAGGAATTTAAAGTGATTTGAAAACATACTAAGGCTTAGAAGTTTTTTCATTTTCTGCAAGCTTTCTCACTCCAACGTGTTGAACAGAAATTAGTTTTAATTGGTTTCATCGGTAGTAGTTAAATTAGATGCTTGGACTTTTTGGTTTTAGTGGAAAGCCATTACTTAAGTTCGAAGAAATAATCTTGTTTGTCTCGTTTGACAGCTTAACGAACGTAGAATTTCATTTAGCGATTATTCACCTCTCTGATTCGTGCACATTCAATTTACGCTAATTAGAAGAAATGGCAGATGGTCACATATTTTACGTGATTTATATCACATAGCACTTCTGCCAAGATTAAGGAATTTTTGATTCAAATGATGACAAATCAGAAAGGAATTTTATTTACGAGTATGTAGCCAACTTCACGCCGATATGAAATTCGCAACACTTAAGCTCAAACTGTTGGCAGACAATCGCAAAACTATAGGTCCGTTCGTATACCGGCAAACCTTTGCGCCGGCAAAAAATGGAAACTGTCATATGACTATCAAGTGATTAAGAATTATGAAAGTTGAGATCTTAGCTATATATTCTCCGACTAATGTTCAGTGAAAGAACTGTTGATACATGCTTTAAAAACTCGATAACGAGTTAAAGTTAAGTTGGTTCCACTGATATTTAACGCGTCTCCATCTCAAGAAAAGCTGGTGATGAATTGGGAGTTGGCTGTCACCGGTGCGTTTGCAAATATTGAAGCAAAAGTAGCTAAAATGGGTTTAGCAGTAAGCGAGGGCAAAACCAAGCATATGCGGTCAACAAGAAGGGACAATCAACACAGACGAACTGGTCATAAGGTCACAGTGGGCGGCAACAACTTCGAGGTAGTAAGGGACTTTGTCTACTTTGGCTCACAATAATACCAGGGGAGAAGATAGATAGATTTTTATTTCGTATATAAATTTTGTTACAGAATTTGTGTTATTGTACATTTTACAGAGTTTTGATAATTGGGATATTATCTTTCAACTGAAACAATATTTATATTTATTAAGAGCGTATATAGGAAAACGAGGCAAGCTTGAAGGAAAATACGAAAAAAAACCTTCAAACGAGCGCAGAAATTCAGAAAAATACAGATGCTACAAGAAAAAAGCGAAGAAGAAGTGCATCTAGCTTGAAGCACAGAGTATGGGTGGCTGATGGTTGCTGATGCAAATCAGGCTATTCAGGAGCTGTGACGACGCAATATGAACAGAAGTGCAACCATCTTCAAAATAGTCGCCCAAAGAAGGAGGAATGCTCAGGAGATTCGTTCGCCAAAGTTCATTAACAATGCTCATGGCCAGCTTCTTGTGGATGACGACTAAATTTTGCAAAGGTGGCGGCAGTATTGTGAAGAACTTTTGAATGAACAATTTCTCGGGCTATACTTTCCAAGACCCACCCCTAACTGTAAAGAAATACCCGACATTATAGTCGAAGAAGTTATTGAGGCGGTCAAATACTCCAAAAACCAAAAAGGGAACTTTTAAAAAATAACTTTTAAATGGACAGTTTCCCCGGCTATACTTTCCAAGAGCCACCCCTAACTGTGAAGAAATGCCCGACAATACAGTCGAAGAATTTAGTAAGGCGGTCAAATACTCCAAAAACCAAAAAGGGGTTGGGCCAGACGAGATGCCCTCTGAGTTCTGGACAAATATGGGAGACATCGGGTTAAGATGGCTCAGAATTCTCATCTCCAAATTTATGAGAGGTGATCCAATGCTCAAACAATAGAGGGAAAGTTACCTTCTCTCTGTATACAAAGGGAAGGGTGATACGCGAAACTGTGATAACTACCGTTCGGTCAAGCTGATGTCTCACGCCATGAAGATCGTTGAGCGGGTATTAGGTGGCCAACTGCGAAAAATAATACTGCTATCTAATGATCAGTGAGAGTTTTGTTGTAAATCAACCTCAGATGCAACCTAAAGTATTAGGATCATAATGGAAAAATATCGTGATTCCTTAAAGAATTTGCATTAGTATTGGTTGACTTTGAAAGCGCTTTCGACAGACAACCACGAGATCTGATGTGGGTGGCGGCAAGACATCGAGTGGTTCCAGAAACTTATGTACAGATGATCATGGACATGTACGAAAGATCAAAGACAGGCGTAAGATGTCCCACTGGGGTAACCGAAGAGTTCCCAATCAAAGTCGGCGTGCACCAGTGAAGCGTCTTAAGTCCTTTGCTCTTTATTGCAGTTCTTGACTATCTGCTTGAAGGTAAAGTGACGGACCCCAAGGTACATCAATTATTCTTTGCTGATGGTGGAGCCATCATTAGTGAGGATCCTACGTCCCTGCAACGAGCACTTGATGTGTGGTTGGACGTTTTGGAGGAAAATTGGTATTGTATTAAGTCAAAAAAGACAGAGTACTTGTGCTGCCCGTTCTCTGATCCCCTCAGGCCTTTATTTAAATTTATTTAAAGACATCTATTTAAATGGAATAGTTCTTCCCAAGTGCGAAAAGTTCAAATATCTGGGATCTATGATCAAGAGCAAAGCAACCTCTGATGACGACATCAATCATCGCGTAAGTTCGGGTGGATGAAGTGGCGAGAAAATTCCGCTATTTTCTATGACAGAAAAATGTCACCTAAGTTGAAGGGAAGGCTCTACATCGCAGTTGTGCGTCCAGCGCTCACATGCGGTTCACAATGTTGGACTATGTACAAAACGTATGAGAGTAAATTAACGGCAGCCGAGGTGAAGATGCTTCGCATGACAACAGGAGTGACAAAGCTTGATCGAATAAGAAGTTTGAAGATCCGTGGAAGCCTTGACGTCAAGGAAACCATCTCACGAAAGATAGAGCGGGACCGGCTCAGCTGGTATTACCACGTTCAAAGAAGAGATCATTTCAACCCTGTTAAAACGGCAATATCAATGTACGTTCCAAAGACATCGCGATGCAGGGGAGGCAGGCCTATAAACGCCTGGATCATACAAATGCGACGACATCGGCATTGGCCTCAGTAACCGAGTGATCCAAAATCGGCAGGTCTGCCGATATTTTGTGAGGTCAACTAGGCGAACCCCACAGGCGGATCAGTAGAAAGGCAGTGAGGTGGGTGGGTTATGATCTCTTGTTTTCTCATCATAATCTCGCCGAAGTAGGAAGAAGAAGAAGAATACCAGCGCAAAAATTAAGCGAAGAATAGCTTTGCTCATCATTGTTGTTTTTCGGGCTATTAAGCCAATTTAACAGTTAAGCCCTATTTTGAACAACTAAGGGGACTTTATATAAGACCATGATGATGCCATTGTGGCCTTGAAATCGATATAGAGGTGGTGAGTATCAATTTGTACTTCTCGGGTATTCTCCAGAATCTACCGAAATGTAAAAGTTTTATCGTCCTGAAACCGCACTGATAGGGGCCAATTTAGCTGTTCATGAAAGGTTTCAGGCGTTCACACAGTATGACAGAAAAGATCTTGTATGGAATATTAAAGCAACTGCGTGCAGTCATCAGTTTATAAATACCGTTGACATACTCAGATGTTATTATATGTTTAAGAAACACTTCGGGGGTGGCGTCGAGATAATTGGGGAGATTTTTGTTATTTTTGTCCTGGCTTCTGATGTACTGTTTTTTTTCCCGACTACCTGTTGTCATAGTGGGCGCCGTGGCGTAAGTGGTTAGTGTGTCGAATCACTGCGCATGAGGTTCCAAGTTCGAATCCCAGAAAATACCAAAAAAGTTTTTTCACGGTCCCACCTCTCGCGAGCGTCTGACAAACTCCGAGAGTATTGTTCTCAATCGAAGTTCACATTCGGCATTAAACTGTAGGTCCCTTCCATTCGTGTGAAAAATATAACGCACACAACATGAGTGGTTGCGAGAAGCTAGGCCCTGGCACTTTAAAGAGCTGTTGCGCCAAATATTTGTTTGTTTTTTGTTGTCATAGGCATATAAATCACCAAGCAGAACGAACAACTTTTCCAGCCATATGACCAACCTACTGCCCATGTTATGCCTTTGCAATAGTGTTCACACAAGCTTTCGCAATTGATCAGATTGACTCTTTATTTTATGAGAACTAAATAAATACTTGCTGACATCGGGATTTGAACCATTAGCGTGATAATTGATGATGTTACCACTACAACATCGATGGCCCTATGTTGGGGAAACTGATGCCTCTATAATTGGTGCAATTGAGGATGTCTCATTTCTAGTGGATGGTCGAACAATTGACCAGTTTCTTTAGAAATGAGGCTCCGTTTAGCCGTTTGACCAACTGGGATATCAAAACTGTGTCAAATGCTACCAATTCATAAATGATCAAACGGTTGTTTGGCGTAAATTGGAAATGAGGATAAAATATAGGAAATACGAATACTTTTAGGTGTAGTGGTTATGTAACTCAGGTGGCATTATTTTTCATTGCATACTTAGTGGCGTTCGAATAATTCAGAGAGAAGACCTTTTTCTTTCATTGGTTTTTGATTCACAGTTTTTCTGTCTGAGCAATGGCCATATTAGTGGCGGATCAGTAGTGCTTTGGACCACAACTCTTTTCTAAGGTTCCACCTCTCGCGAACATCTGACAAACATCTGAGAGTATTGTTATCACAAGAGAACTTCTCTTCTCAAGAAAGTGAATTGTCCTTCATATACTACATGGCGTGAGACAGTAGGTCCCTTCCGTTCGTGCGAAGAATATAACGCACACAACACGAATGGTTACGAGAGGTTAGGCTCTAGGCCCTTTATGGGATGTTTCCGCCAAGTATTTATTATTTTTATGATTAGTATTTAAACAGACAGCTGTCCTCTTAAAAAATCAAACGCATTGCCACTGCACCTATATCTAAAAAAAATTATAAATACTTAAAAGAAATTGTATCTTACTGTGTGAGACTATAGTTAAGAATCTAAATCGTTATATCGTTATATCGTTATCTTGTTGTGTTTTGAATTTGATTTTTCATTCCATTTTCAGTAGCATAAGATGTAATGCACTGAAAGCCTGCTATGTATCTCTTAATGCAATGTCATGAATTTCCCCGTGAGTTAGAAACAAATTGTATTATTCGCAACTTTTTATAGATTTGCAAGTTTAGGTAGGTGGAATAGACCAAGGAAGGTCTACCACGAATGATCATGTAATCACTGCCTACCTGTTAGAACCATTTTGAGCTTCTAATGAAGGTAGGAGGCTCCTGATGTCTGTGTTTATCAGATCGTCTAAATCTTTGTAATAGAAAGCACCTAAGTGAAGATTTCTTTTAGGGGAGAGAGCTGAGCACACACAAAGAAAGTGAGGAATGTGGGGAATTCCTCTTCTTCGTCCATGTAGCTTCTGCAGAAATTATTCAGATATACGCCAAGCCTTATTACATGCTTGTCTATTAGACAGTGTCCTGTAATGTCACTTATAATAGAGCCAATGTGCGATCGGTTAGGCGAGATCAGTTTCTTAGATCGTTTCAAATCCAACCTGGGCCAAATCTGCTTGGTCGCTAGACATGTTGTACCACTTGTCCACCTAAGATTTGTTCTTTCGGTTGCATCCAGCTCGAATTTAAATTTGCAAGTGGCGATTGGTATATCCCTGTCTGGAAGGATGGGTACAGTTTTTCTTATTCTGGCGAGTTCAACGGCCTTGCAGTTCCCCGGAATATCCGTATGCACCGGCACCCTACAGAGGTACATATTAAACTGTTCCACCATCATCTTGAGAGACGAACGGCAGTCTAGGGCTACTACTGAATTAGTAGAGATCGATTCCAAGGATTTGATTGTAGCTTGGCTGTCTGAAAAGATGCGAATATCCTTGGTGGATATCACGTTGTGCCATTTTCCCGCCTGGAACAGGCTACAATGATTGAGAAGACGAAAGAACGGCTTAAGATTAAGCCTGTCAGAGAAAACACCTCCACCAACTCCATCCTTGGTTTTAGAGCCGTCAGTATACAAGTGGATCGACTCATCTTCTAAAATACCCTTGGGCCTCGAATAAATACACATTAACGCAATCTACGCATCAAATTCAACTGATTTACATGATTGTCGACCTTATTTCCATAAAATACCAACTGGCAGAATACACCCACCGCCAGCAAGTTAATAACTGGGTCACAGTTTTTATTTTCAATAACTTTCGCCATAAGGTGCCTAGGTGATTGATTGCCTGTCAGTTTGCCAAAGAATTTTTGCGAGGAAAGTGAATTTGTCTATACTGGCTGCTCATCTCACGTTGAACTCAATGACATTTGAAACTTTACAACATTCTTGTGCCTATTCGTGTGGAATTTTTGTCACCACCAAATTTGAATTAATTTTATTGGGGACTAACTTAGTATCGGTAAGAATGTGGGATGTGGGTTCCTATTGAAATTTTCATGAATCTTTGGAAATCTATCTTTTATTAGCTTGACCTATTTTTCTGTTTATGAAGGTCTATGAATGATAAGGCTGCAAGTGTATAATAGCTCGCTGATTGGTTGCTAGATAAACATTATTTGCTTCTTTGTGTGTGCACTGGATACCTAAGTGTGGGATTTAAATCTTTTGAAAGACGATGGTAGAATATTACAGCACTTGTCTTTTAGAATTTGCTTAATGAATTGTAAATAGATACAGAGTAGGCCATAAATCACAAAGGGTTTTAATTTAATAAGTTCTTCGTTTATATACTTTTTAACTTGTATTTTATATATATGCATATAGATATATCATATACCAGGTGTATAAGCTTAAATCCGCTGTTTTTTAGTCAGAAAAACACATGTTTTATTCATAGAAAGCAAAAACAAATTTATTTAAAGTCTAGTGCTATTGCTGAATTAGTAGAGATCGATTCCAAGGATTTGATTGCAGCTTGACCGTCTGAAAAGATAGGGATTTTCTTGGTAGATACCACGTTTTTCTTCAGCCAGGATAAGGCTTCTTTAATCGCCATTATTGATAATCTGGTAGACTCGCTAGTTACATATTTTTTGTGGATACCACGCCAAAAAATTCAGAACCAGAAAACACCAAACGTTTCTTCACGGTCCCACCGCACGCAAACGTTTGACAAACTTCCGATGGCATTGTTGTCATAAAAAATATTCTGAAAAACAAAAAAGAAATTGCCCTTCGGATATGGCAAACAACGGTGGGTCCCTTCCATTCATGCTAAAAATATAGCGCACACAACACAAGTGGTGTCGAGAAGCTAGGCCTAGGTTGCTTATGGGCTGTTGTGCCAAATATGTATATATGTAACAACGGCGTCTTGGACAGAATGCCACAGTGGACATATGCGTATGATTTTGAGGCAGTAAAGGCCATTGTCTACCTAGGCTCTATGGCAAACTCCGCAAATGACACTAGTGGGGAGAGCAAACGAAGAATTACTCTTGCCAATCGCTGTCTATATGGGCTAAGAACACAATTTGGTAGCAAAGCCCTATCTCGAACCACTACGGTAGCTCTGTATGAGAGAATAAACATCCCAGTCCTGCTGCAAGGCGCTGAGGCATGGACTTATGGATTTTGTCAAAATCGGGTGAGGATGCCATTGGTTACTTTGAGAGCAAAGTTCTTCGAGTGTTCTTTGGTCCATTCTGCATAGACGGCGAGTGGAGGAGAAGGTACAATGCCGAACTATACGTATCAGGAACAAGGAAACCGACTTAGCTAGACGAGTTCACATACAGTGACTAAGATGGCTGGGTCATGTAGAGCGGATGGATCCCAACGTTCCATCCCTGAAAATCTTTGAATCCACTTACTTACTTACTTAGGTGGCGCTACAGTTTGGGGTGAACCTGGGCCTCAACCAACATCCCTCTCCATTTAGCTTGGTCTTTAGCTAATTGCCTCTAGTTGCGCACTCCAAGTTGGTCGAGGTACCCTTGAACTTGTGCGCGCCACTTACGGCGATGATTCCCTCTACTGCGTCGTCCCTCGGGATTAGATTCGAAGAGCATATACTGAAGCTGAACGCTATTAGCAAGATCAACCTTAGGTGGGATAGTGGCTCTGCGTGTCACATTTCGAGGCAGATCTGGCCTAAGCTGGACTAGAAACGTAGTGCCGAGTTGGTTAAACTAAAGCGATCACAGATCAGCTGCGTTATCGGTGTCATCACCGGACACTGTCTAATCGGCCAACATGCCAAAAGACTTGGCCTCTTTTCCAATGACTTCTGCAGGAGCTGTAGGGACGAGGAGGAGGAGGAAACCATTCTTCACTTCCTATGCACATGTCCTGCTCTATCACGCAAAAGAATGCTTCATCTAGGAGCTCCCTTCCTTGACGACCTCAGCGATTTGGCGTCCTTAGGCGTCATGAACATCCATCGCTTCATCAAAAGCTCCGGTTGGTTTTATGAGTCCCTGAGTGGTCTAATGGTAGATCCTTGGTATCACAATGGACCTTTACTGGTCTAAGTGTGTCTGCATCGTGGTGCAGACAGCCAATCTAACCTAACCTAACCTAACCTAGAGTAGTGTACTGCGGTGAAGTGCGTAGGTTCCAGGAGCTGGAAGCATGTATCGTGTATATCCCCCTCCATAGTGGAAAGAGGATGCATATGGTTGCGGTCTATGCTCCTGAAGGTACCCAACCTACTTGCTTTATTCCATAGCTCGAGACACTTTTTCGAATACTAAGGCTGGAGTCGGAGGAGAATTTTTTCATTACTTACTTACTTAGGTGGCGCTACAGTTCGGGGTGAACCTGGGCCTCAACCAACAAGCCTCTCCATTTAGCTCGGTCTTTAGCTAATTGCCTCCAGTTGCGCACTCCAAGTTGGTCGAGGTCCCCTTGAACTTGTGCGCGCCACCTACGGCGATGATTCCCTCTACTGCGTCGTCCCTCGGGATTAGATTCGAAGACTCTGCGGGCCGGAGCGTTGGTGTCCATTCGCTCTACATGTTCTAGCCATCTCAGACGTCCAATACGCAGATTTTTGACTGTGTCGATGTCGCTGTACAGCTCGTATAGTTCGTGATTGAATCTTCTCCTCCGAAACCCGTCAACGGAAACGGGACCGAAAGTCTTACAAAGAATTTTTCTCTCGAAGCGACCAAGGATATCTTCGTCCTCTTTTAACAAAGTCCATGTTTCAGCGTCGTAAAGCAGGACTGGGATGATCAGGGTCTTATACAAAGTCTCCTTAGTTGGGCGACGTAGGGATTTAATACCAAAAAAAAAAAAAAAACAGCGATTGGCGAGAATTATTCTTCGCTTGATCTCTGCGCTGATCTTGTTTTTCGAGTTTATAGCAGAGCTAAGGTAGACAAAGTCCCTTACTACCTCAAAGTTATAGCTGCCCACTGTGACGTTCTATCCAATTCGTCGGTGTTGGCTGTCCCTTCTTGTCGACAGCATATACTTGGTTTTGCCCTCGTTTATCGCTAAACCCACCTATCAAATAATGTTTCAGAAGAAAGATAAAAATTATCATATCTCTGTATTGTAAAATGTGTGGTAACAAAACTTTTTTGTAAATTTATGTACGAAATAAAAATCTATCTATCTATCTATCGCTAAACCCATTTTGGCCGCTTCCGCCTCAATGCTTGCAAACGCACCGGTGACAGCCCACTGAGTTCTTCCGATAATGTCTATATCGTCGGCGTATGCAAGCAGTTGTACAGACTTGTAATAGATTGTGCCTCCGGTGTTGGCTTGTGAGTTCCGCACAATCCGTTTAAGTATAATATTGAAGAAGTCACATGACAGCGCGTCACCTTGTCTTTAGCCTTTTTTGACGTCAAAGGTATCGGCGAGGTCATTACCGACCTTGATGGAGCAGCGAGCGTTCTCCATCGTCAGCCTGGACATACGGACAAGTTTGGCAGGGATGTCAAAACTAGACATGGCTCTATAAAGCTCTTCTCTACAGATGCTGTTTAGGCGGCCTTGAAATCGATAAAGAGATGATGAGTATCGATTTGGAGTTCTTGGGTTTTCTCCAGGATCTACCGAAGTGTGAAGATTTGATCGATGGTGGACTTTCCATGCCTGAAACCGCACTGATAGGGTCCAATCAGGCTGTTGATAAAAGGTTTCGGGCGTTCACACAATATCGCAGAAACGATCTTGTAAGCGATGTTGAGGAGACTGATGCCTCTATAATTGGCGCAGTTGAGGGGGTCTCCTTTCTTGTGGATCGGGCAAAGAATGCTGAGGTTCCATTCATGAGGCATACACTTGTCTGACCAAATCTTAGAGACGAGTTGTCTTTAAACTCACGCCGGGTGGACGGCGCAGTAGAGGACGACCTCTTGGTAGGTGGCACAAACGAGTGAAGGGGGACCTCAACTAACTTGGCGTGCGTAACAGAAGGCAGCTGGCTCGTAACCGGTCTGGAGGGAGAGGTTTGTCCGGACTGTAGCGCCCCATAAGTAAGTAAATCTGCGCCATTCATATCTCTGAAACTGTTGAAAAGTTAAAGTACTTTGAATGATTTCAGTTAATTTATTTAACTTTATTGATCGAGTACTCATTTCATTTAATTCAAAAACTTACATTAGACTAAAATTTAAACCTAAAACAATACCACGACTCCGGGCAGGGGAAAGTTAAGGGGCTTTTCTGAGGGCGGATCTGTTGAAAGTCTATGATGTTATGCGCGTTATTGGCCATACGCAACATTCTGGATTCAAAACGTGCGGTGGAAACAGATTCGAAAGGGATTGCGAGTATTAGTATTCAGGTAGACCATTTGCAGCAGAGCTGGGGAATCTACGCGAAGAGTAACTTGACGACGTTCTTCTAGAGATTGAGAACAGATCAGTTGTTGCCAATTTACGTATGGAGGAAAATTATATCTGCCCGCCCGGAAGAAACCTACGCTGCACAGCTTCAATTCTCAGAGAATGGGTATCTTGATAGGGCAACTAAGCTTGGTCAGCGTATATTTAGATACGCGATTTAGAGACCTAAACCTGTGCTGCTTTATGGGTGCAGTACTTGGAAGGTGGACACCATTAAGGGTCATCTTGAGCAACTTTTGGCCGAAACACATCTCCAACGAACAATTTTATAAGAGAACAGGCCAAGGACCTATAAGCATTACTATACGAAGGAGAAAGTCGCAGGGGACACACCCTACGGCACGAAGATAACTCCATTGCGAAATACGCCATGCAGTGGAATCCGCTCACCCAGGCAGGCAGAATAGCTGGACGCCCTAGACAAACGTGGCGCAGAACAGTTGAGGAGAAATCGAAATGTTTAGGAATGAGTTGGATGCAGCTCAAACGCGTTGCAGAACTCCGAATACGATGGCGCACAGGCATGGTTGACGCCCTATGCCGCCCGAGGGGTTAAAGGATTTAGATCCTTCAGTAGAAGTAAGTATATTATGAAACCCTGGGTAGAGTTAGTTCTATTGATGATAGTGTCAATGTGCGAACATGAGTTGAGCTCTTTGTCGCTCTAGGTCGCAGATTGAATTAAATATATAGCATTCTATGCTCCTATAGCTTTTATTTTTTTTTTTTTAGATTAGATTTAGATTTTATTAATTCAATAATTATTTACAATTCTTTACAAAGATCGCAAAATCAAAAAAGCATGGCGATAAGCCGTCTGCCGATTGACAATTTTTCAAAAACCATTGCTACTTTATGGATTGCAATTTAATAAACGTAAAGCGTTATTCTTCAAAAGTAGAAACTTTCTGTTATAATTCTTCGCCGATAGGCTAGGGCTATTTTGCAGTACGCTACCAGGAGAGACGTTTGCGGTTCGTTGAGCTTACTTATGATTTCTTCATGGGAAATTTCATCTACTCCAAACAAGTGCCGTCTAGATTCCAGGAGCGTAGGATATCTTCCCACGAAATGAAATATATCCTCCCTCTCCGCCATGTTACACATATTACACAAGACCGGTAGATCTTCTCTATGCGGTTGATAATTTAGTGGAAGTAGTTCAGCTCGCAGTTTTAGCATAAGTGATATTTCTTCGCAGCTATTACCATCGTGAAAGTAGTTTCGGTCTCCCAAATTATGATCCAACTGCCTATAAATAGATCGATGCAGTGACTCTAATGCTTCTCTTTTAAATTGTTGTCTGAAGTTAACATCTACTGCTGCTAACAACTGATATATGGTTCATCCAAATCCAAGCTTATTCCACACTCGTGCGCTAGTTCGTTCCAATTTCTGTACCAACCATTATTGCATCGTAGTGCTTCCAGTGCAACTTTTCTTGGTAATCTTTCCAAAGGCATATTGAATACCTTTAAAATATAGTCCACCTGCAATTTCAGCGTCTTTATAGCCAGTGGAGAATGTCCAGTCTCTAGCATTATGGCATAGTTTGGGGCGTTAGGTGGTAAACGGAATATCCATTTAATATAAAACCTCAATAGCTTTTCTACTTCCTCAAACCGCCTTCCGCCCCATACCTGGGCCGCATGCAACATAGTTGACTCGGCAACCGCTTCAAAAACACGAAACTTACTGCTATGTAATATGCATTTGTTGGCAAAACATTTTTTCCAAGTTGTATTTATCATGGTTTTGGCCTTTTGTAGCTTGCATTTCAGGTGTTATTCCATGCTTAAATTTTGCGTGAAAAGCATGCGCAGGTAGTTATACTTTTTGACGGTCTCAATCTGTTCGCCGTTCAAAAACCATTTCTCGTTGCTACACATTCTTCCCCCACCTTTTTTTAAAGATCATCACCTTTGATTTTTCCAGGTTTATAATTAGGCTCCACATTTTACAGTACTTATACAAACGGTTAATCATGCGCTGCAATGTCTCCGGGGAATTCGCCATCAACACTATGTCGTCTGCAAAAAGGAGCGCCTTTATCAGTATCCCTGCAAACTCAACACCTCCAGGTAGCGATTCAATGATGTTATCTATGAACAGTGCGAATAGCAATGGGCTTAAAGTGCATCCTTGCCTAACACCTGTGTTCGCTTTAAACCAGTTTGAAGCATTTTCTCCATTCCATACAGCTGATAGCGTCTCTTCATAAATGTGTTGTATTACCCTCCCAAACTTTTTAGACATTCCTTTGGCAAAGAGTTTATACATTAAGGAACCTCTGTTTATCGAGTCAAACGCTGCTCTAAAGTCAACAAAGAATACATATAACTTTTTAGGTTGCGCTACATAGGCTTCCGCAATGCTCTTGAGTACGAAAATGTGGTCGACGGTGGAATATCCTGCGCTGAAGCCAGCTTGGAATTCTTCAAGCAGAGCATTAGTATTTATCCACGAAGTTAATCTTATTTGGAGTACGGTTGTAAATATCTTATAAGATGCATTCAAAAGTGATATGCCTCTATAATTGTAAGGCTGGGACCTACAACCTTTCTTAAAAATCGGGAAAATCAACGCTTCTTTGAACTGTTGCGGCACCACACCATGCTCCAAAACGTTATTAAATAAGACTTTCAGTGTCTTAGTTAGCTCAGGTGTTCCATCTTTATAGAACTCCGTAGGAATTCCATCCGATCCCGGTGCTTTGCCATCTTTCAGACTCTTATATGCAACATCTATTTCCGCTACAGTAATTGGTGCATCCAATTCGTCGCTGTCGAAGGCCGGTTGAGCAAAGTGGAATCTGTATGGATCAGTTATTGGATTCAAAAGTTGCCTAAAGTGCTGAAACAGAGTATCGCTCCCTAAAGTTTCACTGATGATGAACTTTTTCCCATTAAGCTTCGCAGCGCATCTCCAAAAATCAGCTGAATTTTTACCCTCGGAGAGCTTTTTGGCTTCCGCCTCATAGTGCAGTTTCATTTTTCTTTTGGATAAATCCTTATACTTTGAATTTGCTTCTACATAAAATCTCCTGAAAAAATCCTCGCTAGAGTTTCGAAACATTTTCAGCCAAACGAATGAGTATTTTCTTGCCCTTTTGCATTCCTCGTCGAATCATGGTGTCGTTAGCTGGTTTGTTTCCTATGTTATGTATGCTTGTTTGGTACGCCGCCTTGATGACATCTCCCAGTTGACCGACATCTATAGGCTGCCTTTCTTCCAAAAGTCGATCAAGGTTCTGATTATATATAATCCTTCTCTTTTGCCTCCATTTTAATTTAGGCAGGATAGCCATTTCTTTCAAGAGGATGTTATTCTCCTGTACGTTAATTCCGAAAGTTATTATTATCGGCTGATGATCTGAGTACGGAACTTGCCCCACTTCCACTATGCTCCTATATATAAATTAATTATTTTTATGAAAAATTTACTGCGGAAATTTGTCTGGGCAGAGGTCTGGAATGCAACATATTTGGCCTGACGGGCTGAAGTTGATCAGAAGATTTTATTAAATACACAATGTATCACATACTATACATGCAGACGAAGTGAACATCTTAGTTAAAAAAAATAAAAATAAAAAAAAACAAATATCCAAGTGACGGTAAGTGAATAATCCCTGAAGCTAAAAGTAGTTTTCCGAAATGGTTTCTTATTTCCAACTACAGAAGAATCTCCTACCGATGCATACACCCATTTGTACTTTTATTCCCTAGTGTTGGTGCCGGCTTTATCACTTTAAGTACAAAGAGTCCTCCACAAGACTGACTCACCTTCTCAGTGCCTAAGCTGAATCGTAATGATTTCACGTGAAAGATAACACAGCATCATCATCGTCACAATAAAGTATCACACCCAAGTGAGTAATTCAAAGAACCGTAAAAATAAAGGAGAACAAAATTGTCTTAATCCACTTACCTCAATCTCTCCCGCAGCAGTCTTCGTGCTTCTTTGTCCCTTTCGAGTATAAATAAAATCCTTTTGAACTCCTGCAGTTTTTTCTTTAAATCCTCTGGCGTCACTTCAACACATATTCCACTGTCCACGCTACAGTCTAGCTGCAGGCTATTGCCACTGATGTCAAAATCAGACATCATATTTTTTTATTCCTTCCACTTAATTTAATTTAAAACAAATAAAACGAACAAATCTCTTAAAACACACTAAGTTCCGAAACATTAAAAACAAATTCTCGTCTCTGGCTAGACAACAGACTCCTCTCGGTCCATTCACACGTGCAGTCAAATTTAGATCTTCAACTCATTTGAATGAAAATTTTGAAGTTTTATTATTTTTTTTCACTGTTTCGTTGTCGTTTATTTATCTTTCGCTACAAGATACCTTGGTATTCTTCAGATAAAAATCGTTGTATCGTTATCAGCCGCGCAGCACCACTACCGGTGTAGAGCCGTCGCCTTCGCCTTGCGGTTCAGTGTCACCTGTAAGAAACACGCAATAAAAAAAAAAAAGTTTCATGTAATTATTTACTTTTCGTGTGATTAAAATTAATTTATATTTTCCCCGCAAGATAGGTAGAAATACAATGGTTCGGGAGTAGTATCTTTTTCACACAGTTGGAGCACAATGACATAGCCGGAGCCGCACAATCGCGCTGAACTTGAGAGCACACAAAACGTCGCATCGTGTAGATGGTTTCCCATCCCAGAGCATAAAAATAAAGATAACCCACCGAAACGAGGAAAAAGTATCTGAAACAATCAAATGTGTACTTAGGGACAATTATAGCACAACTGCAATCTTCGAAATTAGCTAAAAGTAATTTTATCCACAGAAATTGAATAAGTAATGCGGGAGCGGGGTAGATGGGGTGTGTGTCGGATGGAAATGATGATGCACAGCAGCGCTCACCCACAGAGATGGGAGAGGCAGCTCTGTTCATCTGTTGGGTGAATAATTTATTCATGGAAACTGAATGCTTTCCTAATTATTCCACAGGTGTGTGTATCTTTTTGTTGTTTGCATTAATTGATATTGGGCGAAAGCATTTATATCAATAAAGTGCTATGGTGGAGTTGTGTCACCTAAGCTGTCTAATTGAGGGACACATCTTAAGATTAGAGCGGGGAGGAAAGCTTCGGTAGTCAACAGAGGGAGTGAGTTTGTTTTGGATTTATTTGGCGGTTTGGTTCGGCTGTTAGCAAGTCGTTAAATGTGTAAATTAGTTATGTAAACTTGTGACAGTTTGTCTGTCACAATTATCAGCAGTTTAATGTTGTTGTTGTAGTTTTAAGGAAAGTCAGACTTTTGCTGACGTAATTGGATAGGTTGACTGAATTAGAATGGGGTTCGGGTAGAAAACAGTTCAGGTATCTTAACCATAAGGAACTTCATTCCATGTATGCACATAATCTTAAAAAAACACGTAAAAGCCATTTAAAAGTTGACCGTTAATAATAAACGAATCCTGACTGTGGTAGGACGCGAAATAATGTTTTCTCATATCTGCATATACATATGAATAAACGGTGGTTCCGAACTTTAGTCTAGAATTCTTAACACTAAAGTATGTTAGGTTAGGTTTAAGGGGTTAGCTGCATCGAATGGGTGCAGCCTGCATTCGGAGACAAAAGGATCATTGTGCTCCCCTGACGTGGAATTTCGTGGCTGAAACACGGAAAAGATAAAAAAGAAACAAAGACTTGAGTTCTGTGGTGTTAAAGTGGCCTCCGCGAAGCCATGCTGAAGAAGTTATGAATCTCATGATGGTGGTTGGTGACTTTCAGACAAGTCGCCCAGATGATTGAAGAAATAATCTCCGAGTGCCGTCTTTCTGGTAATGGAGAGACCAGGGTATTTGCATAGAAGGTGTTCCGTATCCTCTTCTGCATCTGTGTTGTCGCAGCTTCTGCAAAGTTCATTTGTACTTTTTTTTTTATTTTATTTAAAAAAGGAAACCCAAATCCCGGAGCATTCTGACTCTCCGGTCCATTGTACTACCAGGCAGGGACCTTTCTTTGGTGAAGTGGTTGGAAACACGTCGATGTACATAATTCGTTTTCCTTTATACTCGGGTGGCTGATAATTGCTGTTTATTTGTACTTAGCCGCTTTCTTTTTCGGTCGGCCGCCAGTAGATTGTGGCCGGTGATGATTCCTATGAAACTGAAGTGCTATGCTTGATTTAGCGAATTTTAGGGGAGGAATGACTGAGTTTTGGAGCATTGTCTGGTTCTGATCCCTTTCTTGCCAGTTCGTATGCCATTTCATTCCTTGGAATTTCTTGTGTCCTGGGATCCACCAGAGTATTATATTCAAGTAAATTGAAAGGTTTTCGAAATAGGTATACCATATTTTCTACTGGCTTTCAGGTAATCATTTTCAAATTAATTAATTTTTATAAAAAGTCAGACTTGAGTAATTTCATATCTTATCCGTCATGATATCCACATACTATTGCCAACTTGTTTACCATATTTTTAAACAATTTTTTGCCGACAACTTCTTCGTACCGGACACTCCTTAGTTCAATTTCGTACTTAAATTCTCCAAATTTCTCTCTCAAAGCTTTAATGCTACTCTGATCGAAAATAAGTTACAAAAACTTAATGATGAATTCGTACCTGGCCTAGATGGTCTCCCCGCCACATACCTTAAAAAGTCTTCTTCCAACATTTTCCCTACCCCTTTTTTACCTCTTACGTCTATGCCTTTCACTAGAATACCTCTTTCATAACCCCGATACACAAAAAAGGGATTAAAGAACGACGTAACGAATGATCGTCTCATTGCCAAGCTTTCTCATACACCAAAAATCTTCGAAAATATATTATACCAAGCCTTACACTTCCAGGACAAGCCTCTTACCTCCCGTGGTCAACATGGCTTCTTGAAAGGAAAACCAAATACTGTAAACTTTGTCGAACTTCTCCTTTGACGTCGATGTTATTGCAACTAATTTCAATAAGGCTTTCGATAAGATATTATATCTCATCAATTAATCCATTTCAAACTGTCAACCCTCGGATTTGAACCCACATTTTTAAAATGGATATCTTTTTATCTCGGAAACCGGTTTTATAGTAATCTCTCCAGGTCTGTACTCTCGGCCCCTTTCGTGGCCACCTGTGGTGTTTCACTATGCAGCCATCAAGGATTCCTTCCCTTTATACGAACTATAAACGATCTTGAGAAGGTCTTTAAGCACTCCTTCCTCTCCATTTCGCTGACGATACCAAATTTGTCAAAGTTATTTCTTCACCCCAAGTCCATAGTCTTCTTCAACAATACCTCTATAATTTTTTTATTTGACGCCTTCAAAATTACTTAGAGCTCAACATCGCCAAATGCCAATCTAGTACCTTGTCTTGTAAGTAAAACCATCTCCTTCCCGTGTATCCCTCATGTAATCTCTTCGCGACAA
This sequence comes from Brachypalpus laphriformis, assembly GCA_945910035.1. Classification (NCBI taxonomy): domain Eukaryota; kingdom Metazoa; phylum Arthropoda; class Insecta; order Diptera; family Syrphidae; genus Brachypalpus; species Brachypalpus laphriformis. The sequence continues at coordinate 282,465,619 of OX246753.1, read as the reverse complement.
AATGTTTTTTCGCATACTGATGAGATAATCCTTAAAGCCGGCACTTGACACACAAACGGTGGCCGGAAGTATTCTCTCGTATGCTGCGGAAGATCAACTCAAACTTTATAGTTTTCGAGTTCAACCGCAGCACTCTCATGAATCTCAGTTCCCAATCTCAGTTTTCAAGTAATTTTTAGCTTGTATTAAGCTGAATAAATAGGAGCATTTACCTGCATATTGATTATATGATCAAAGAAGTCACGCACGTGCCTACGAAACGGTCAAAAAGCCTCTCCTAAACTCCTTTGTACCGTCATTAAGTAAATTTAGTTGCGGGTTTTCTGGAATTACAAGAAATTCTAATTGCCACAGCTTAGTTTTGTGATACCCCAGATAGCTTGATCTTCAACTAACTTCTACTTACTTAGTTCCTTTAACCCCTCGGGGGGCATAGGGCGTCAACCACGCCTGCGCGCCATCGTGCTCGAAGTTCTGCTACGCGTTTGAGCTGCCTCCAACTCATTCCTAAAGAGCTAGATTTTTCATATCTTCAACTAAGTCTCTCCCCTAAATGGTGAAGGTGACCTGAGCGAAGAATAGTTTACCTGCGTAAGGAAACATATGTTACGGAGTCTTTTTGAAGGTAAGGCCTAAATTCAAGAAGTAATCGTAGTAAACTGTCACTTACCCTGCAAAATCAGATTCACATAAAAAAAAAACAAAAAAACACGAAAAAGTGCCTATTACAAGGTGGCCCAAAATCCATCACCCTATCGGAAGATGCTATACATTTTGCAAATGGTGGCAACTGTAAATTTTTGTGAAGTAAATAGATGCAGAATACAAATCGACAAGCCGTGGAATGCTATACTTCTCAAGATTGCGGAATACTCGTGACTATTTTTTTTACGGAATAATTCGTCTGTGATTTTGGTGCAACGTGAATTTCGGCGCAGATTTACCGGCCGTTTTACGCCAACTGGTCCAACACTTAGGCGTTTATCCGCTCGCCTAGCAGATACTGGAACAACACGTGACAGCAGAGGCACCGGTAGGCTTTGAAGTGCTCTTTCCGCCGAGAAAATCACTGCTGTGGCTGAAGATGTCGGGGATGAGCCGTCAACGTCGACTAGACGACGTGCCACGCAATTAGGCATTATACGCTGCAGAGAGTACATCAGCTACTGCCTGCGAACCGCCAATCGCATCTAAGCTACGCTCATGCTCTCTTGAACCTCAACGACGCACTGGACGATTTTCGGTTGGAATTCATCATGAGCGTAGACGCCCACTTCCATCTGAACGGATACGTAAACAAACAAAATTTGCACTTCTGGGACACTGAGAATCCCCGTTTCATTCACAAAGAGCCATTACATCCACTCAAAGTCACTGCACGATGCGCCATTTACGCTGGAGGTTTCATCAGCCTGGAGGTGTCATCGAGGACAGCGTGGATAACGCGGTTACTGTGACTGGTGAGCGATACAGAACCATGATCAACAAGTTTTTATTGCCGCAAATTGAATAATTAGGACTAAAGGACATGTGGTTCCAACAGGACGGTACACCCGCATACACAGCTAGCGGGACAGTGGAAATTTTGAAGGATGCGTTTCCGGGTCGACTTATGTTTCGTTTTGGCGATTTGCGCTGTCCGACAAAATCGTCCTATTTGACCGCTCCAGATTTCTTTCTGGTCAAACGGTAGTGCATGCGATCATATGAAAACACAAGCGTTTTCACTCAGCTGAGGCCTACCAACTCCTACTCTCAACCTCCACGTGGTGACAGCCGGGTGCCTAGTACCTTAATCCAAGAAGTGCGTAACCAACCCCGTTTGGCGGATTCTTGGTGGCAGCAGATGAGAGAGGGGGGGAAGAGTGCCTTCCCACTAGAGCACTTTTTCCTGTTCCAGGCGGCAGCGGGCGAATTCCCTAGACGGAGTCAACGGTGGCGCCTATAGTTCCAGTTAGGTTAAACTTAGTGAATACCTTGCGCGAGCTGCTTCGACGTATTCGGATCACAGGTCGGTAAGGAATTTCCAATGTTGATCAGGACATTGGAATAGAGATGGTGGCGGAGGAGCCCTTAATGGGCCAACGGCAGCGCTCATACTCCCGTAGTGGACTACTGGCACCGGTGTACCCGGCCCCTCGTCCTAGGGGAATAATTAAGGAACTGGCCCTCCAGGTTGGGGGTTGTGCCGTCGGGGTAACTTCCCTACCACGTAAAAAACTCATGGTTCCGAAACAACCAAAAGCCTCGGATAAGGATGACTCAACTAATGACGACCCCAGCAAACGAAATAAGGACAACGATCTTCGGATCTGTACGTGGAATGTTCTGTCCCTTTACAGACCACGTGCAGCCGAACAACTAGCAGAGGCCCTAGACTGCTATAAAGCAGATATTACCCCCATCCAGGAAATGCGATGGGATGGGCCGGGCAAAAAGAGGATGAAAAACTGTGACATCTACTACGGTGATTGCTACAGAGGCAACAGGCAATGCTTATTCGGATGCGGATTTGTCAAACACGGTAGACTTAGGCAAGAAGTCTTAAGCTTCCGACACGTTAGCGAGCGTATTATGACTATCCGGATCAAGGCTAAATTTGCTAACATAAGCCTAATATGCGTTCATGCCCCCACGGAAGAAAAGGACCCTGTCACCAAAGAGTGTTTCTACGAGCTCCTCGACAAAACATACGAGCAATGTCCTAAATACGACGTTAAAATCGTATTGGGGGATTTTAACGCCAAAATAGGAAAGGATGACGTCTTTGGTAGGGCAGTCGGTAAGCATAGCCTACACGACACCACGTCTGATAACGGACTAAGGCTAATTGATTTCGCTGTGGAGCGAAATGTCACCATAGCAAGCACATGGTTTCCTCATCTCGATATTCATAAGCAGACATAGCGGTCCAATGATCATGTAACGATCAACCAAATTGATCATATTGCGATCGACGCAAGGCATGCCTCCAGTATTCTGGATGTCCGGACCTTCCGAGCGGCCAACATAGACTCGGATCATTACCTTGTTGTAGCCAAGGTACGAATGCGGATATCCCAATCTGAGCAACAAAGAAAAATTACTGTGAGAAAATTTAACGTCGAAAAGCTACAATCGCAAGAGACTGCCAGACTCTTCGCTGAACGCGTATCCCGAAATCCCTCAATTACCCCTTCGCCGCCAGCATCAAATACCGAAGACCAGTGGTAACGCTCCCAACATGCCATCAGAATCGCCGCGACTGATATGCTGGGTCTCGCTCGCCCACCACCGCGAAACCACTGGTTTGACGAAGAATGCCGGCGAGTGCATGCAGCAAAACAAGAAGCGCCGCTTTGTGCGCTGCAAAGGAAGACGAGAGCTGCTGCTCGTGAGTCAAAATTTCCGTCCACCTGACCAAAACGAAGTGAGGATGGCAATATCCAAGCTAAAATCGAACAAGGCTGCTGGACCTGACGGTTTACCGGCCGAACTTTTCAAGGCAGCTGGGGATGAATTGGTAGAGTGCATACACCAACTCATCTCTAAGATTTGGTCAGACGAGTGTATGCCTGATGAATGGAATCTCAGCATCGTTTGCCCCATCCACAAGAAAGGAGACCCCCTCAACTGCGCTAGTTATAGAGGCATCAGTCTCCTTAACAACGCATACAAGATCTTTTCTGCGATATTGCGTGAACGCCTGAAACCTTTTATCAACAGCCTGATTAGACCCTATCAGTGCGGTTTCAGGCCAGGAAAGTCCACCATCGATCAAATCTTTACACTTCGGCAGTTCCTGGAGAAAACCCAAGAAGTCGAAATCGATACTTACCATCTCTTTATCGATTTCAAGGCCGCCCATGACACCATTTATAGAGAAGAGCTTTGTATAGCCATGTCTAGTTTTGACATCCCTGCCAAACTTGTCCGTCTGTGCAGGCTGACAATGGAGAACGCTCGCTGCTCCATCAAGGTCGGTAATGACCTCACCGAGACCTTTGATGTCAAAAAAGGTTTTAGACAAGGTGACGCGGTGTCATGTGACTTCTTCAATATTGTACTTGAACGGATTGTGCGGAACTCACAAGCCAACACCGGAGGCACAATCTATTACAACTGCTTGCATACGCCGACGATATAGACATTATCGGAAGACCTCAGCGGGCTGTCACCGGTGCGTTTGCAAGCATTGAGGTGGAAGCGGCCAAAATGGGTTTAGCGATAAACGAGGGCAAAACCAAGTATATGCTGTCAACAAGAAGGGAAAGCCAACACCGATGGATTGGGCAAAATGTCACAGTGGGCAGCTATAACTTCGAGGTAGTAAGGGACTTTGTCTACCTTGGCTCTGCTATAAATTCTACAAACAACATCAGCGCAGAAATCAAGCGAAGAATAACTCTTGCCAATCGCTGTTTTTTGGGCTTATAAGGCAATTCAACAGTAAAGCCCTATCTCGAACTACTAAGGTGACTCTATATAAGACCTTGATCATCCCTGTCCTGCTTTACGGCGCTGAAACATGGACTTTATTAAAAGAGGATGAAGATATCCTTGGTCCCTTCGAGAGAAAAATTCTTCGTAAGATTTTCGGTCCCGTTTGCGTTGACGGGTTTTGGAGGAGAAGATTCAATCACGAACTATACGAGCTGTACAGCGACATCGACCTAATCAAAAAACGGGGTATTAGGCGTCTGAGATGGCTAGGACATGTAGAGCGAATGGACACCAACGCTCCGACCCGCAGAGTCTTCGAATCTAACCCCGAGGGACGACGCAGTAGAGGGAATCATCGCCGTAGATGACGCGCACAAGTTCAAGGGGACCTCGACCAACTTGGAGTGCGCAACTGGAGGCAATTAGCTAAAGACCGAGCTAAATGGAGACGCTTGTTGGTTGAGGCCCAGATTCACCCCGAACTGTAGCGCCACCTAAATAAGTAAGTAAGTAAGACTTCTTTCTTGTGGGGTTTTTTTAAGTCACAGGTCTATGAGGGCAAGCCACAGACTCTTGAAGCTCTTAAAGAGAGTAGAGAATAGAGTGCGAGAATAAAGTTCTCGCTAAAACGATTGAAAATGCGGTAAAAAGAGTTCAAATGGCCATTAACAATGGCGGCGTCCAATTGATTGATATTATTTTCAAAAACTAATGGAAAAAACCCAAATATCCAAGTAAACATTCGAAGGAAAAATTATGTAATTATGTTATTTCATTTAAAAGATATAGTAAAACAACATCAGATGAGTGTTTTTGGGCCACCCTGTATGCTGTTTTTGGAAAGCAATTCAATTTTAGTGTTATTTAAGAACTGAAATGTTATATAAAAATTATTTAAAAAAAAAAGAATTCAGTAGAAAAAGTGGTGATTAATTGATTTTTATAGTCATGCATATGAATATATGTGGATAAATGTGAATATAATAAATGTCTATTTAAATATTAAATAAAATAAACGAACGGACGGCTAAATCCTGATGAACCCGGAAATATGCAATTCAGCTTGGAAATTAATCATTTCTAACATGAAAAGTTACAAAATAGATTGCTTCAAACTTTCGGCAGCATAACAATGAAATAACAACGACCAAACCACAGGATCCCATTCTACCTCACATGTTTCGCAATTAAAATATATTTTCACAAAATTTTCGAAACGTTAATTAGTAACAGGATAGATGAACATGAAATTAAATTCTCCGACATAGGTGTAAACCTAATGCAATCAAACTTAATGAGTTTCGCCATTAATCTCGGTGCGGTATAACGTCATTGCAGTCACCGCGTTGTTTTTAGATACAGAAATGTGTTTTTTTTTCAATAGTATCTAACAATTGCTTGTAGTTAAGGTTTTTTGTGTAGCTGTACAACATCGACATGCAAGGTCATTTTTGTTCGAACGCATAAAATTGAAATATGTGTGGTAGGTAATTTAACATCCATTGGAGTAAGTTAACTTACGTAGGTATATTATGTCCAGTTTGTAAGTGAATAGATAGGTATATGTGCTTTTAAGTAGTGAAAGTGTTTTTCAGTTAACTTTCGTTTTAAAATTAAGTTGTGGTAAAATCTAGGTCTTTTGCTAGGTAAGATATATACCTATACAAATGCATATGTAAGTGACGTGTTTACTAAGTAAAATGAACATTAGGACATATATTGTATATGAATTATTTGACCAATTCGTGATATACTATAAAATATTGAATTTGGAAAAAACAAAAAATATTGAATTTCGCGAGCACGATGTTTTGGTTTCTTACGATGCAATTTCACTGTTTACCAATATTCCCACGCAACTAGCAATCAGCATCGTCAAGAATAAATGGGATATAATAAGCCAAAACACAAAGTTCAGCTTGAAAAAAATTCCTCGAAATTCTTGATTTCTGTCTCAAAGAGAACAACTACCTGCAGTTCAAAGATGAAATGTATAAGCAGGTTCACGGAGTACCGATGGTCAATCCGCTCTCACCAACGATTGCAAACCTAGTATTAGACCATGTATTGGACGAATGTTTCAAAACAACAGAAGGGCCAGGTTTCATAGTCAAATACGTTGATGACATATTCGCCGTAATAGATAACCGAAAGGTTGAAGAAATGCTGCAGAGTCTAAATGACTTCAATCCAAAGATCCAGTTCACAGTCGAGAGGGAAGAAAATAGGGCGATAGCGTCTTTGGACGTCAAAATCCATCGCGAAAACGACCGACTCTCGTTTAACTGGTACCAAAAAGATACAGCATCGGGAAGACTTGTCAACTTTTGGTCCAACGAGGCCAGACACATAGTCATAAATACTGCTTAGAACCTAGTGAGAAAGGTTTTTGCGTTAAGTGACCAAAAATTTCACTCCGCTAATGTCCAGAGAGTTACACGGATTCTCATGGATAAGGGGTATACTGGGGAGGTCAAAAGGAGTCTACTAGATCGCCAACAAACTAGAGCTCCTAGTGATGACGAAGCCGAAAGAAGAAACGGGGTCTACAAGAGCATGGTCTACATTCCCAAGCTTGCTGAAAGCTTTAAGCAAGCAGTCGTCGATAACACCAAGGATGCCAATCTGGCGTATAAGTCCAACATAACGCTTGCACCCCTTTTCAGTAAACTCACGGCCAAAACAGAGAAGGGTAGATGCACAGATGTCATCTATAAAATAGGGTGCCTTGGGAATGACAATGAAAACTGTGACCTATGCTACGTTGGTACAACGAAACAGCTCCTAAAACAGCAGATGTCCAATCACAAGTCAGACATAAGAAACAACAGTGCCAAAAAGACATCCCTTGCGAGCCACAGCATCGAGAATAGCCACATACCAGACTTCGAAAATGTAGAGGTCCTGCAGACGGAAAAACATACATCGAAGCGCTACACTCTCGAAACGTTCCATATTTTGAACAACAAGAACAGCATGAACCGGTAGCAGGACACACAGAATATCTCCTCTATATATTGCTCAATCGTTTCTGCAAAGTTTTAATTTTTAAATTTTTTTAAATGTACTAGCCGTTATGAAGTGACTAAACTTCATCAGAAGAAATGTTCTTTTTTTGTTTTTTGGCATAAATTGTTTAATTTATTTCCTTTGTTTCCTGTTTTCTTACACCACTGTTTTTAATTGTCCATTTTATTACTCATCAATGTAAGTTCGTTTTTGTTAAAAAATAATGTAAACCATTTTGTTAAATTTCTCTCCATATGTATTAACTTTCTCACGAATAAAGATCCCCTGAAGAAGGCAGCAATCCCTGCCGAAACGTTGGGAAAACCTAATGAAATGAATCTGTTTCATTAAATAACATATGTGACCAAAGAAGCCGAAAACAAGGAATCTATGTCTTGTACATTTTTGTAGTATATACATATATTGTAGCACTCTCAGAGCTAGTATTCACTGTCGAGATTCGTTTCCTTACCTGCCATAGAACAAATATAGAGAGTGATAAAAACGCGCAAAAATGTGTTTAAACGTTTTTTTGTTTTTATTTCAATGTGTTCTTTAGTATTTATGCATTTTTTTTTCGTTGTGAAAGGAATATCTATCAACCACATAAAAGTTAAAGAGAGCTTTTATCTGTCGTCTGATCATTCCCCAGTTATTTTTACATTGAGCGAAAAACTAGTCTATAGCTTAGAGCCAGCAAGACTAACTGGTAGAATAACTAACTGGGAAGGCTTTACGAACGAAATTGAAGATAATGTTGAACTGAGCGTTCCACTTACGACACCTTATGAACTTGAGGTTGAAGTTGATCGCCTCATTGAGACCGTACAGCTCGCCTCTTGTAATAATACGACCAATACAAGGAAAACGCCGGACAGATAGGGCTTACGATATCCTCCCGAAATAAAAGAATTTGTCAAGGAAAAAAGAAAAGCTCGTAAAAAATGGCAACAGAGTCGTGCTCCGCAGCATAAAGAACACTTGAATCGCCTGTGCAATTTGTTGAAGAAGACTATTAAGGATTTTAAGAATTGTGCAATATGCTCTTACCTTGATAGTCTAACAGCGAAAAATGATTAAAATTATTCACTTTGGAAAGCTGTAAAAGGTACCAAAAGGCACAAAATGAATAACAAAGGCCTCGTAGGAGCAGCAACTCCCGATAGGTGTTGGTCCGCTAAATAACAAGAAAGAGCCACTGCAGCCGAACAACTTGCAGCTCTGTTAGTAAGTTCTACTTCCACCTCCTTGTTGTGCCATCTGGGAATTTCTCTGGAAATTGCGAACGGAAGAGGACGAATGGCGAGCCTCCTGTGCCACAAAACAGGATGAGTGTCGGTTGGCCTGTGGCCCAGCGAGCCGCAACCGAAAACAAAAAAAAAAATAATTACTCCGAAACGGAAATTTACGCCTCGGATACGGACGGATAATTTGGTGACGACCTTTGGCTATCGAACATGGACAACAATCGGATTCTGGAACATCAAGACCCTCACGGACTCACTACAGAAAGGGCATATGGCCAGATTCTTCCAAATGGAACGATAATTCGCACGCTATAAAATAGACATCTTAGGGCTGAGCGAGATAAGATGGTTCAATGCTGGGGAATACATCTCTCCAACAAAAAGCACTGTCATGCTCTACTCTGGTAAGCCAGCTGGAAGTGCACGGACATCCAGAGTAGGACTGGTGCTAACTCCAGCAGCACGAGGAAGCCTCATATCTTGGATACCTTATAGTGACCGGATATTGTCGGCTAGGTTCCACAGTAGAGTAAGAAAAATTACCACCATACAGTGCTATGCTCCGACTTAAGACGCGACAGAGGATGAAAATGACAATTTTTATAGCCAGTTAGGCGCCGTCTACAACCAAACGCGTAATGGGGACATCGTAATGGTGATGGGGGATCTCAATGTCAAGGTAGGTAGCGACAACACTATGCTCATCACGTGATGGGAGTTCACGGCCTTGGAGACCGCAGTGATAATGGTGAGCGGTTTGTGGACTTCTGCAATAACAACCGCTTAGTCATCAGAGGTTTTTTTTTTTTTTTTTTTTTTTTTTTTTTTTTTTTTTTTCGTGGGTAGGTGAAAATCTTCATGAGACACTATGAGACCGTGTGCTCATAGTAGTGTCAGATTTCTACTGACTAAAAACACCCTTCCCTTCGTTTTGTTTACTACGACTAAGTTTGACCTTATCAAGTAGTTTAAGCTTCAGATTTATATTCGCGTGAGGCAGGTAGATTTCCAATAAAAGCACCTGCTGAAACCGTCATTACATGCGGCTTTTTGTCTTATAGCGCTAATTCGAACGGTTTCGTTCTTTGAAGTCGGCGCGTAAGATTTGTCACATCCAAAGTTTGGAGTATGGCACAGTTGCAATGGCCATGAAGACGAATACGAAGCTTGCGAGCGAAGTTTTTTATTTCGTCCTCCACGGTAGCTATCCCTAAGTCTCTGTGGATATCATTGTTTCTGATATACCAGGGAGCGTTCACGATTATTCTTATAATTTTATTTTGCAATGATTGTATGAGATTCCTATTGCTTGGTTTGGTACAACCCCAGAGTTGTATACCGCTTATACAGAAGCAGTTTGTTATATACGCTTAGTTTGGAATATCTTCCAATTAGCCAATACATTTCTCTAAGTCGATTTTCGACTTCGTCACGTTTCTTTTTAACGTGAGGTTTCCATTTAAGTTTCGCGTCTAGTGTCATTCCCAGATATTTAGCTTCGTTTGCATGCGGTATTTGTACCGAGTTAATGAAAACGGGAAGGTTGATTATTTTCTTGTAAGTGAAGTTAACATGCGTCGATTTGGTCTCGTTAAGAACAATGCGCCAAGTTTTTGTCCACTCACAGATTTTATCCAAGGCTCGTTGGAGTTTTATGGTTGCTGACTCGATTGAACTTTCCGTTGCCAAAATAGCCGTATCGTCCGCGAACGTAGCTACAATAGTGCCTTCAGTTTGAGGTATGTCCCGAGTGTACAGCAAGAATAAGATAGGCCCAAGGACACTTCCTTGCGGAACTCCGGCGGCGATTTCTTTAAAATCAGAATATTCAGTTCCGTGCTTAACACGAAAAAGTCTGTTTTTAAGGTACGATTCTAAGATCTTATGAAGTTGCTCCGGAAGGATTCGTCTTAGCTTATAATTCAATCCATCGTGCCAAACCCTGTCGAAGGCTTGAGATACGTCAAGAAAAGCGCTAGAACAAATCTTTTTCTCCTCAAGGGCTTTTTCAATTTCGTCGGTTATTCTATAAACCTGGTCAATTGTGGAATGCTTGATTCTGAACCCGAATTGGTGGTCAGGTATTAGGCGTCTCTCTTCAATGACCGGAAGAATCCGTTTCAGAAGGAGTTTTTCAAATACCTTCGATATTATTGGTAGTAGCGATATCGGTCTGTACGATTTTTTGTCATTTGGAGATTTTCCCGGTTTCGGAACCATTATGACTTCTGCGACTTTCCATTGATTTGGAACGTATAATAATCTAATGGAAGCATTTATTAAATAAAGCAATTTTAATAGTGCCTTTTTTGGTAATTCCTTGAGGATTTGTCCGGTTATTAAATCATAGCCAGGAGCTTTATTGTTCTTCAGGTTTTTTATTGCCTGGCAAAGTTCTATAAGTGACACACTTTTTATTCTAAGGTTGTCAGATGTCGTAGTCGTACCGGTAAAATCGTCTACCAATGTTTCTCCATCAAATGGCTTAAAAGTTTCTTCTAAGTGCTCGGCAAATAGATCCGCTTTTTCTTTGTCACCTTTTGCCCATTCGTCGTTGTTTTTTCTTATCGGTGGCGAATGTATTTGCGGTTTTTTAATTCTTTTGACAGCTTTCCAGAGCGAGTAATTAGTAGTTTTTTCGGCGGTTAAACCTTCAAGATAAGCTGAAGTCTCTCGGTTTTTTAGGTCTTGGATCGCTTTTTTAAGCTTATTGCATAAGAAAATTCGAGTGGGTTTTATGCTGGGGAGCGCGAGTTTGTTGCCATATTTTGCGTGCTCTCCTCTTTTCTCGAATAAGTTCTTTTATTTCCGGCGGATAATAAGCTTCATTGCATGGGACTTCTTTCCTCCTTAAAGGTGTATTTTTCCACGCGGCATTTTGTATTGATTCAATAAATTTGCCGAGCTCATCTTCTATTTCGAAGGGTGTTTTGAGCGATACATTTAAGACAATATTTTCTTCGCAATCAGTTCTAAAGTCGCGCCAGTTAGTTTTTTTGTTAGTTAATCTAGGCACAGCTTCTACTGTCATTAGTCGGTCACTTATTGTCAAGATTACCGGCGAGTGATCTGAGGAGAGATCAAAGCTTTCCTCTACTTTCGCAAAATTTGAAGATACTCCTTTCGCTACGTCATCAGAGGTAAGCTGCTAAGCATAACACCTGCCGCAAGATCAGTTGGGTCTCTACTGGCAGGCAGCGAACATCCAACCAGATCGACCAAATTGCGATCAGCCGTCGCTTTAGAAACTGTCTCCTGGATGTCCACAACGGACGGGGAGCTGACATCGGTCTAAAACGAGATCACCATCTCATGTTAGCTCATATACGTCTTCGTACTGCATCCGTCAATAGCAACCTCTCAAACTTACTTAACATTACCAGGTTTAATATCGACAGGCAAAAGGCTCCTCAGTGCGCCAATAATTTAGGGACCACCTTGCGTTGGAAGCAGAAACAATCAGCAGCACAATGCAGGAGAGCGTGGATGACTATTAGAATGCTGCGAAAAATATTTTTACGGCTGGAGCACGCACCTTTGTCGGTAACGGTAACCTATGTCGGTAACGGCATCGGACACGGCTATCTGCAGACACCTAAAGATGGATCGATGAGCGTACAGCAATCAAGGCTCGGATTGCAGCAGCCTCAGTCTATACTAAGAAAGGCTTCTTCGACTTCAAGGACTTCTAAATAAAGAGACACTATCTCAAAGACTTCGTCCACATGCGGTAGACTTCAGTTAGAAATGGAATCATACGAGTAAACGGATTGCAAATTGTAGGTATATTACTGGTCGTTGTGCCCGAGTAACTCGTACAGTTTGATAATCCATTTGTCTTGCGTTTTGAATTGATGTAGTTCCAGAAATGTTTACTATCATTTTTCAGCCTGGTTTCGATTGATAAAACATAATCACGACATAGTAGTCTATTAAGAGCCTCAAATTTTTGCTTCTTGTAAAAGTATTATAACTAGTGCGGTAAACTGGATTCACCTTAGTATTCCTGTGCAGTTTATATGCTTTATTTTTTTGATTTTTTAAAGAATGCTCAGGAGATTCGTTCGCCCAAGTTCATTAACAATGCTCATGGCCAGTTTCTTGTGGACGACGACAAAATTCTGCAGAGGTGGCGGCAGTATTGTGAAGAACTTTTGAATGAACAGTTTCCTCTGCTATACTTTTCAAGAGCCAGATGCAATCCAAAGTATAAGGATCATAATGGAAAAACATAGTGATTCCTTAAAGGATTTTCATATTGTATTGGTTGACTTTGAAAAGGCATTCGACAGACATGGATCATGGACATATACTGTGAAGATATCTTTTTTCAAAGGCTCAGGTGGGCTCGCCGGCCCCAGGGTTAACCCAAAGGAATACCCTAGACTTTGGGAAAGAGGTACTTTATTTCTTATCTTGGTTGTTACAATAGTTGCCTTGGAACAATACAAGCAGGTTTTTGTTTATCTCCTTAACAGTTCTTATACTTAACAATAAATTATAAGCTTAACGCTATTGTCGTCGTCCTGCGGCTAGGTCTGGTACGGGTCAGGGCTACGCTAGTTGTCGTCCGGTTCGGTTCGGTGCGTTGCTTCGAAGGGGTTCCAGTCCGCACTTAGGGCAGGCTTAGGAGGTGATCCAGTCCGCACTTAGGGCATGCTTGGAAAGAGCAGTCCGCACTTAGGGCAGTCTTAGGAGGTGATCCAGTCCGCACTTAGGGCAGGCTTGGAAGGAGCAGTCCGCACTTAGGGCAGGCTTGCTTGGAGCCAGTCCGCACTTAGGGCAGGCTTGGAAGGAGCAGTCCACACTTAGGGCAGGCTTGCTTAGACCCAGTCCGCACTTAGGCAGGCTAAGGAGGTGATCCAGTCCGCACTTAGGGCAGGCTTGGAAGGAGTAGTTCGCACTTAGGGCAGGCTTAGGAGGTAACTTTTTGCAAAAGCCAGCTATGGCTAGTAGCAGACCCGTAGATTATTGTTCAGTCACCGGAGTACAGGCAGAAAAAAATTGGTGGAAAAGTCCGAAAACTCTTTCCTGGAGAGGCTGCCAAGAGTACACGTGCTTGGTACTACTACTTCGCTTGAGCAGACTCTTCCGAATGCATTTCATGCCCTCTCTCTCTTTATGGAAAAATCCTGCAAGACGAGAATGTGAATCAGGAGCCAATGCAAAATTCCCTTCACATTCTCGTGAGCGATCTTTGTATTTACTTCTTTGAAATTGTATTTTCCTCCCTTTCCTCAGTTTCCTCTTGTTCGACTGGGGATTCGGAGAGTATTCGCGGTTTCGCTACCCGCGCCGTGTGTGGATGATCACTGGTTTGTATTTCTGTGGCGATGGATTATGTCACTTCGTTACAATAAGAAAGAGCAAAGACAAGTATAAGACGACCCGCTAAAGTAACCGAAGAGTTCCCAAACAAAGTCGGGGTGCAACAGGGAAGCGTTTTAAGCCCTTTGCTCTTTATTACATTCCTTGACTATCTGTTTGAAGGTAAAGTGACGGACCCCAAGGTACACCAATTATTCTTTGCTGACGATGGAGTCATCATAACTGAGGATCCTACATCCCTGCAACGAGCACTTAATATGTGGGTGGACGTTTTGGAGGGAAATGGGTATCGCATTGTTCAAAAAAGACAGAGTACTTGTGCTGCCCGTTTTCTGATCCACTCAGGCCTATTCCAGACATTTATTTCAATGAAATAGTGCTTCCCAAGTGCGAAAAGATTAAATATCTGGGATCTATGATCAACAGCAAAGCAACCTGTGATGACGACATCAATCATCGCGTACGCGTAGGGTGGATGATGTGGCGAGAAAACTCCGCTATCTTCTGTGACAGAAAAATGCCACCTAAGTTGAAAGGAAGCCTCTACACCCCAGTTGTGCATCCAGCGCTCACATACGGTTCACAATGTTGGACGATGTACAAAAAGTGTGAGAGTAAATTACCGGCAGCTGAGATGAATATACTTCGCATGACAGCAGGAGTGACAAAGCTTGATCGAATAAGAAGTTCGAAGATCCGTGAAAGCTTTCACCTCAAGGAAACCATCTTACGAAAGATAGAGCACGACCGGTTCGGCTGGTATTACCACATTCAAAGAAGAGATCATTTGAACGTTGTTAAAACGGCAATATTAGTGAACATTCCAAAGACATCGCGAAGCAGGAGAGGCATGCCTATAAACGTCTGGATCACACAAATGCGACGACATCGGCATTTCATTGACCTTAGTACCCGAGTGATTTAAAATACGGAGGCCTGTCGATATTTTCTGAGGTCAAATAGACGAACCCCACAGGCGGATCAGTAGAAATGCGGTGAAGTGGGAGGGTTATGATCCCTTGTTTTCGGATCAAGACCTCGCAGAATAGGAAGAAGAAGAAGAAGGAGAATAGAAAATAGTGTTGTTAGCAATTGGAAAATCTGACTTATCAACAGATACATTAAAATCCTTTTAAACAAAAATAAGATCGAGTAGGTATGTGATCAAAATTATTAGTATGATTTAGAAACTTGGATTAAGTCGTATTGACTGAAAAGATTCTCGAAGTTTATTGCTGTTTGAGATGGCCGGTTATGTTGATTGAAGAAATCTACGCAACGTGAAAAATGCGCTTTTTGGAGGACAATCTTTTTGATAAACACTTCGACCACTTTTACGCGTTGTTCAACTGCATATCATTCCATGACTGAATTTGCCAAAGCGTGTAGATCACAGTTATCTCAACAAAAACAAAAAAAAACATTCTTTGAAATAACGTTGCCTCTACTAATACTCTAAGAAGTTTTTCTCAACTCAGAGCAATTTTTTAAGCCTTGCTTGCTTTAGAACTCGAAGCATTTGAAGTTGATCTACAAAGTATTTCTTTCTTATCTATTTAGCATGCATCCAGTACCTCGAAACTAAGGAACTGAAAACCAAATTTTCTCCAGCTGTTTAGCAACATAAGAACCTACAAGTGTAGTCGCTTTCTTAAGTCGGTGTTATCATCGCGCCGAATTCCATAAGAATTTAATCATCTATGTAGTTGCAACTTTCGTTGCAAAACCTTCGTCAGTAACAGTGTCGAATGTCTTTAATTTTTCATTTACTTCCGCCACATTATGCACATCAGTTAAACTCATATTGCTATCTAATTTTAGAGAGACCAATGTATCGACGATTTTTTAAGTCATTTTGCTATCAAACAGCAGTCACTAATAGCACCATAGCTCTCCTATGACTCGCCTCTTATAGTTATGGGTTTCCAAATTTCGACTCGTCAAATTAAAAAAGTATTTCCTAAACTTTTTTTCCCCATTATTTCCCCCAAGACTCACTCTGAGTTCGAGCTTAATGCAAAACTCTCTTTAAGTGCACCAACAATATAATTGTCCGGTAATTACACCCCGCGGGGTACCTAAAAACCACCATTTCTTACCAACTGCTTAGCTACTTAAAAATTAGTTACACAATTTGGCGTCAAGTAAAATCCCATCGAAATGGCTTCGCGCAATTTACTTGTGCCGCGCGAAAAAGCCATCAATGGATCTACATTTCTCTCTTGGTCATCTGTGGTTCCCAAACGAAACCGGCGACAAAGATTTTCATGTGCCGGGTTAATGGAATCGGGCTCGAGATACTTTTTTTTCGGAACAAAATTATTATTTTCTATTGACACACAAATCAAAGATGGAATTAACATTCACAGCGCGCAAAAAAAAAAGTCAATTTCGCCATGGGGCTTTTCAGTTTCAGCACTGTTGTGACTAAGAAAAGAAAACAGACGGACAGATAGATCGGGGCGGATGGCAAAAAGATACAAAAACGAATACATGAACAGTTAATGATCTTGAGATGGAAAGTATGGGAACGCATACACTTTTTCGGCTTCCTTCGGTACCTACTTCCAGCCGGGCTAATGAATACGACATGATGCTGCAGAGATTAGAATTTGAGATTATCGAATGGAGGTTTAGAACTGTTGAATCAGCAGAGAGATTTGCTAATGTTGGCCTCAATTGTAGTTCCATTGAAATGGGGATGATTCGTCTAGAGAGCGTTGGTGGGTGGGTACAGCGAAATGTGGCAAAGCTATTAATGCTTGGGTAGAGCTCTTCCTTACTAGGATCTCATCGGCGTGGCGAACACCAACTTCAGAAGCATTATTCGCTTTACGAAAAGCTTCGTCTGGTTAAATCTGATGTTGAGAATCCCCTTATAGAGGTGGATCTCGCGGGAAAACAATGGACCACTTTTGGTCTAAGTGTGGCTGTGTCTTGGTACAGACAGCTACACTAACGTTTTCACGAATCAGAGTAGCTACATTTTATAGATAGCAGGATGTACTGATATAATACATTTAGATGCCAAGCATGGAAAAGGAAAGGAAAGAGAATCCGTAAGATTCACTAAAATAGCAGTGGGAGCAAGCAGGCTAGAATTAGTTAATGATTACTAGCCTTTGGCAGGCGATATATGGAGACTGCGTTACCCAGAGAATTGTGAAAGCACATACCAGCGCAGAAATCAAGCGACAAATAACCCTAACCAAAATCGGTGTTATATTGGGCTAATAATGCAATTCAACAGTAAAGCCCTACCTCGAACAAATAACGAGACTCTTTATAAGATCCTGATCATCCCGGTCATTTTTTATTGACAAAGGATGAAGATATCCTTGGGCGCTTCGAGAAAAAAAATATTCTTAAGATATTCGGTCCCGTTTGCGTTGACAGCTTTTGCAGGAGAAGATTCAGTAACGAACTATATGAGCTGTACAGCGACAAACTGCATATTAAAAGTTTGAGTTGGCTAGGAAATGTAGAGCAGATGGATACGAATACCCCGGCCGACAGAGTCTTCGAATTAAACCTGGAGAGACGACGCAGTAGAGGACCTCCCCGCTGTGTGTGGCGCGTACACGTTCAAGGGGACTTCAACCATCTTGGAGTGCAATTAGTTAAAGACCGAGCTAAATGAGAGAGAGAGAGAGAGCTCTACAACTTCGAGCTCTACTAGAACTAACATGCGACGCTGTTGGTTAAGGTTTAGGTTCACCCCGAATTGTAGCACCATGTTACTAAGTGATTTCCCTAGAAATTGAGTTGGCAAAGGGGATCTAGTCCTCATCTCTAACGAAGATGACTTGGTCCGGTTTGTTGCGATTTTGCAATATCTACTCGAGTCGTATTTCGTAGTCATTATGTTGTGGCTCAATTGCAGTGTGGTCACATTTGTCTGGATATGACCAACCCACCTCACATATGTATAGTTGTCCGTTGATAGAGATGAATCCTTGCCCCGCTAGGTCGTCACTCTGCTCATGCGCCTCTATGCTGTTATGACCAAGCACGTAGAGAAGACTGAGCTTGAGCTGACAGCCTAGTGAGGCGAGTTCTTCCTAATACTGTTTTTCCAGCTTTGGAGTATGCTGTAGCCGAATTGTTATAGCTTTGGTAGCAGTCGGAATATCAAAGAAGATGGCGATGTTTCGAATGGGTTGAGGGTTGTGCTTCAGTGTTCGATAAGCTTCAATTATTGTAAGTAATTTCTTCGGATAGAAACGATTGTTGCCTTCTGGATAGTGACCGAAGAGATTAGGTTCGCCTTTTTCGCCCTTCGAGAACTATAAATCACTCGGTCCTGACGGGACTGCATATATCCATCAATGCTCAAAGGAAGTGGTGTCAACATTCTAGATGCTCCCTTAACTCATGCATTTGTACCATCTTGTTGGTGCGATTTCAAGATTGTCTTTATTCCGAAGTCAGGGAAAGAAAATTATGCTTTCGCGAAAATGTTTGGATCTATCAGACCTTCGTCGTTTTCGCTTTAAAATTTTGAACTTATGGTGGAGAATTACGTGAGATCGGTAGTTTTGAAAATAAATCTTTCGAATAGACACCAGCAAGCCTACCAGAGCGTTAGACCCGGTGAATCTACCCTTCACGAACTTGTATAGGATCAAGAACGAGCTGAAGGAGGTGAATTATTTTCGTGTAGCATTTGTTGATATAGTGTGCGTCTTTGACAATGCTACCTTTGATTCCATGTGTAACTCTGCCAGACGATATGAACTAGATGAAACTATTGTGAGATGAATGTATTTCACGAGGCCCTGTAGGCTGCTTACTGCTGACGGTTGACTTTGAGAGAGGCTGCCCGCAAAGTGGAGCTCTTTCGCCTTTACTCTGGGAATCCGTTGTCGATTCTCTTCTCGTAGAAATGAAAAATTTGGGATATCATGTCTAAGCATAATATGCTGACGATATTTGTGTACTAATATTAAGAATAAATTTCAACGCGATCTGCAATAAAATGAAAACTGTCTTGGATAAACTCAATGATTGGTGTACAAGGTACGGGCTATCAGTCAATTCGTAATGGCATTGTGCTACCAAAGTTGAAGGATGTTACTCTCTAACTTGTCACTGAAATATCTAGGAGAAATCTTAGATAGTAAGCTGAAGTGGAATAAGCACGTTGGCAGTGTCCAAGAGCTTTGAAAAGTTATCTTACTTCATATGAATTTTTTTTTTACACAGAGAAGTTCATAATAGAAAATCTCTGTACATTCTTTGGATTAGTAAACTGATAGGTCTACATTTCCGCAGCTATTGGCATGGGCTTGGTACATTTTTTTTTTTAGGCTAAAGGAGGAGAAAGAGCAGAGAATGACTCCCGGACCACCGCGACCTAAAAAAGATCCTTTATGCTATCCCCTGGTTGGTTGTTGTAAATAATAGTCAACACTTTACAATATTTCAGATACTTTTAATGTTCATGTATATATGTAAGGTTAGGGAAGGTACAACGATTGGGATGTGAGGTTAAAGAATGATCATGTGCATGGATGTCATACTTATGCTGAGGATGTCATTTCTATGCGGCAGGGTGTTGCATGGTTTGGCGTATACGAGTAGGTGTTGTCGAGGCCTGAGGGCAGGGCTACATTGCAGTTGTTTGAGTTGTAGTCGTCAACTAGCTGAAATCTAGTTCAAGTGAAGCTAAGGATAGTTCGAACTGAGGAAGAGGTGACATCAGAAGGTGATGTGACGCCTTTGCTAAAGTGCTTTAGCCTCAGAGTACTCGTATGTGATGGACTGTTTCGGTGTCTTCAAGACAGAGACAGTACACTTCCGATTGAACACGACCCATTTTCTTGAGATGGTAGTTGAGAGAGCAGTGCCCAGTTAGGAAGTCAGTAAGGATCTTAGCATTCTGTTTGCTCGTTGATAGAATAGGTCTGGTTCTTTTTTTTGAGAAATTAATAAATTTCTTGAAATGCCTAAGGCCAGGTTGTGCATTCCAATGTGAGAGCATTTGTTCGCGATCCCAACGAAATACCTCTATTTTAATCTGGGTAGTGGGTAAACCGCAGAAGGGTTCAGGTCCGATGTAAGGAGATTAGGCATCTAGTCTGGCAAGCTCATCAGCCGCTTCATTACGAGGGAGGCTAGGTACATAAATGCAGGCTTAACGTTTGCGGGATGGGTATTGCGGGATTCCTTCCGAATTAAGTGGAATTTCTCCTTAACTAGACTATAAATTACAAGCCTTTGTGATGAACAAATATTTAGGTTAGGTAAGCGGGTTGAAAAAGCTAATTCTTCTTCATCACCTAAAGAAGATGTTAATTCTTCTTCATTACACTCAGGTCTGTGTAGACCCATTGTGATGCCCATTGAGGTTTTGTTCCAGTGATCTTGGTCTAGAGTTTGTTCTTTCCTACACTTGCGGATCCCTCGAAAAGCTGTTAAGATTAGAGAGTGTAACATCAGATAGCTCTTCATTGATCTTGTATGTGACAGAGGCGCAAGCAGTGACATAGAAAGTGGGGAGTATCTTCATGAACTTCTTCGTCGCTGCATCCTCTGTACAAATTCTCATCGGTTAGTTTCATTTTTAAAGTGTGATTTCTTAGTAGATTGTAGCCAGTGAGTAAAGGGAGGGATCCCCTCTATCTTTGCAGTAGTTAATTGGTTCTGTTATTATCGTACTTCGGTCACAGTCTACAAGATATTTTAAAGGTGTGAAGTAGTACCCATTTGGTGTTTGCTGCCATAGAATCTGTCGCTGTACTACTCCTCCGAGGTTATAAAGTGGAGTCCTGACTGATTTGTCATCTCGATCAGGCTCCAGTGCAGAGCCCTTTCTAACCAAATCGTCCGCTATTTCTTTACCGACGACACCTTTGCAGCCGGCGACCCAGCAGAGTTTTACCTTGTGCTGTCAGCTAAGAACTTTAAGCTCTTCGCGACAGCTCCTAACAAGTTTCGATTTTATTTCAGTAGCGGATATTGCTTTTATAACAGCCGGACTATCAATGAAAATAGTGATATTCTCTCGTGATATTGGCATCATTGAAACTATATTAGCAGCTGTCATCACTGTAGAACACTTACTTACTTACTTAGGTGGCGCTACAGTTCGGGGTGAACCTGGGCCTCAACCAACAAGCCTCTCCATTTAGCTCGGTCTTTAGCTAATTGCCTCCAGTTGCGCACTCCAAGTTGGTCGAGGTCCCCTTGAACTTGTGCGCGCCACCTACGGCGATGATTTCCTCTACTGCGTCGTCCCTCGGGATTAGATTCGAAGACTCTGCGGGCCGGAGAGTTGGTGTCCATTCGCTCTACATGTCCTAGCCATCTCAGACGTCCAATACGCAGTTTTTTGACTAGGTCGATGTCGCTGTACAGCTCGTATAGTTCGTGATTGAATCTTCTCCTCCAAAACCCGTCAACGCAAACGGGACCGAAAATCTTACGAAAATTTTTCTCTCGAAGCGACCAAGGATATCTTCATCCTCTTTTAATAAAGTCCATGTTTCATGCCATGCCGTAAAGTAGGACTGGGATGATCAAGGTCTTATATAGAGTCTCCTTAGTTGTTCGAGATAGGGCTTTACTGTTGAATTGCCTTATAAGCCCAAAAAAACCAAGATTGGCAAGAGTTATATATATTATTATTTCTGCACTGATTTTGTTTTTCGATTTTATAGCAGAGCCAAGGTAGACAAAGTCCCTTACTACCTCGAAGTTATAGCTGCCCACGGTGACGTTTTGTCCAATTCGTCGGTGTTGGTTTTCCCTTCTAGTTGACAGCATATACTTTGTTTTGCCCTCGTTTATCGCCAAACCCATTTTGGCCGCTTCCGCCTCAATGCTTGCAAAAGCACCGGTGACAGCCCGCTGAGATCTTCCGATAATGTCTATATCGTCGGCGTATGCAAGCAGTTGTACAGACTTGTAATAGATTGTGCCTCCGGTGTTGGCTTGTGAGTTCCGCACAACCCGTTCAAGTACAATATTGAAGAAGTCACATGACACCGCGTCACCTTGTCTAAAGCCTTTTTTGAAATCAAAGGTCTCGGTGAGGTCATTACCCACCTTGATGGAGCAGCGAGCGTTCTCCATCGTCAGCCTGCACAGACGGACAAGTTTGGCAGGGATGTCAAAACTAGACATGGCTCTATAAAGCTCTTCTCTATAGATGCTGTCATAGGCGGCCTTGAAATCGATAAAAAGGTGGTGAGTATCGATTTGGAATTCTTGGGTTTTCTCCAGGATCTGCCGAAGTGTGAAGATTTCCTGGCCTGAAACCGCACTGATAGGGTCCAATCAGGCTGTTGATAAAAGGTTTCAGGCGTTCACACAATATCGCAGAAAAGATCTTGTATGCGATGTTGAGGAGACTGATGCCTCTATAATTGTCGCAGTTGAGGGGGTCTCCTTTCTTGTGGATCGGGCAAACGATGCTGAGATTCCATTCATCAGGCATACACTCGTCTGACCAAATATTAGAAATGAGTTGGTGTATGCACTCTACCAATTCATCCCCAGCTGCCTTGAAAAGTTCGGCCGGTAAGCCGTCAGGTCCGGCAGCCTTGTTCGATTTTAGCTTGGATATTGCTATCCTCACTTCGTTTTGGTCAGGTGGAGGGAAATTTTGACTATCATCGTCTATGTTGAATGGTTCATTCTGCCTGACAGCGGGATTTTGGTCTTCGTCGCCGTTATACAGTCTGCAGAAGTAGTTTTTCCATATTCTCAGCACCGACTGTGATTCTACTACGAGATTTCCATTTTCATCTCTACAGGTTTCAGTACGGGTATTACTTCTCTGACACGTTCTTTTTACCTTTTGGTAAAACTTCCGTACATTGTTCCTGGAGTATAGGCTCTCGATATTCTCAAACGCGCGCTTCTCATGCTCTTTCTTCTTCTTTTGGAGAAGCCGATGTTCTTCCCGTCTCTTTTGCTCGTAGAGCTCACGAGCAGCTCTCGTCTTCCTTTGCAGCTGTAGAACATCTGCTTGGAAAACACTGCTGTGGTCAGGGAGACTAGTCAAGCTTCGAATATTGACCGTTTCTGAGAAGACGCCTGCGCCGATGCCTATGTCCATTTTCGAACCCTATGCAAAGATGGATAAAGACTTGGTTTCTAGTATTTTTCCTGCATCCCACTCTTCTCTGATTGGAAAGATACAGGAGAAGGGTTTACTGAAGTCGAAGTAAGGCACCAGATTGTCGTTATTGACATTCGTCGCTGCGAATTAACTTAGGATCCGAGCATGTCCGGTTAGACTTGATTTCCAGCCGATTCTCAGCGCGATTTTTGCTCAGACTCTTGCGTGTAGAGGTCTATCAGGAGTTTTCAATCCAACTGTTGGGGCTGTTCTCATTCCGCCAGTTGTGCTGATGCATGCAAGTCTTTATATTTTTGTCACTAAATTGAGATTGGTTGCTTTACTGGCGGCTAACGTATGCGAGTATGGGTATAACGAACTCTGTGTACATTAAAAGGATGGTTTTTGGGTTTGGACCCCAATTTCTATCGAAGATGCAGTTGAACGTGTAAAATGCAATCGAAGCCTTTTACTCTTTTCTCAATGTTAAGTTTACAATTAAATTTCGTATCCAGGATTGGCTCTAGACATTTTGCCCTGTCTGAGATCTTGACGGATGTTCCCTCAATGGAAGGTAGTTCGAATTTCGGGATTTTCCTTTTATTGGTGAAAAGCTATAACTATGTATTAACGTGTGTCTACAAAGGCGACACATTTTACCGCTAATTTCAGTTCACTTCTACACAAACGGCTCCAAGACCAACCCGGTGATGTTTCCTATGTAAAATTCGAGCCGAGCATCTCAAAATTTGTTTAGAATTTATTAGAATTTGTTTCAAAAATGCTCTTACTATTGGCGGTAGTTAAAGACTTTACTTTACTTTATCGAGTTCTAGCTACATCTCCGATCTATATTTCAGTCAAATGAAAATGAAATTATTTAATTAATAAATATTCTCCGCTAAGTCTCCTGACTAACTTGACTTTTTCGTTACAAGACAAATAACCAAAAATTGTTTGTTAGTTAAAAAAGGAGCGGACTTCAGCTCTGATCATTCCTCAGTCTTTTTAACACTATTCGACCACATAATATTGAAACAACAAAATACAAATCTTGTAAATAAATTGATGGATTGGAATTATTTCCCACATATATAAGACGAAGAGATAAATCTAACCACTCGGCTACAAACTGAAGACCGACTTGACGATGAAATTCTTAAAAAAAAACAACTCCAAAAACCTGCGTGGAAAAGTTCTCCTGCTCTAAAAAGAAAATCTGTTGAACTTAACTATCCTTCTGAATTTAAAAAATTTCATATCGGAGAAGAACAAAAATTGAAAGAAATCACAACAATCAAGACCGAATTAAATAAAATTACTAAAATATAACAACAGAAACTGCACGACTTCAAACAACAAATCTTCTTCTTCCTTTTGTTAGCGAGGTTATGATCCGAAAACAGGGGATCATAAGTATCCCACTTCACCGCATTTCTACTGATCCGCCTGTGGGGTTCGCCTACGACTTCAAACAAAAAATAATGAAAAGATATCTGTCTGGCTTATCAACCGATAAATCGGCCGACCACACATTATGGATATAAACCAAATATCTGGAAAGGCCAATTAAACATATACTACCCTTATGAAAAGAAAGGAGACCCCCTCATCTGCTCCAGTTATAGAGGCGCGGTCTCCTCAACATTGCATATAAGATCTTTTCTGCGATATTGTGTGAACGCCCGAAACCTTTTATCAACAGCCTGATTGGCCGCTATCAGTGCGGTTTCAGGCCAGGAAAGTCCACCATCGATCAAATCTACACACTTCGGCAGATCCTGGAGAAAATCCAAGAAGTCCAAATCGGTACTCACCATCTCTTTATCGATTTCAAGGCCGCCTATGACAGCATCAATAGAGAAGAGCTTTATAGAGCCATGTCTAGTTCTGACATCCCTGACAAACTTGTTTGTCTGTGCAGGATGACGATGAAGAACGCTCGTTGCTCCATCAATGTCGGTAATGACCTCACCGAGACCTTTGATGTCAAAAAAGGTTTTATACATGGTGATGCGCTGTCATGCGACTTCTTTAATATTGTACTTGAACGGATTCGACCTAATAACAGCAGAGTTACTAAGACAGCTGTATTCGCCTAAGCTATGTTCCTTATTACTGGAAACTAGCGAAGTAATCATGATCATGATAAAGTATCATCGTACAGGCTAATATCACTATTGCCTTTAATGTCAGAACTATTTGAAAAATTCATTTTAAAACGACCAAAACTTATAATCAGATCTAAGAAACTTATTCCATCTCATCAATTCGTATTTAGGGATAAGCACTCTACCGTGGATCAGGTCCACCGAATTACCGATGTTATCAAAAGGGCATTAGAAAGCAGAATGGTTTGTTCAGCAGTTTGTTCCTCGACGTTGCCCAAGCCTTTGATAGGGTCTGGTATGAAGGTTTGATCAATAAGTTGAAGTTGCTACTTCCATTCCAATATGTAGACCATATTGAATCCTACCTCTTCGAAAGATTCTTTCGAGTCAAATATGAAAGTGTATATTCTCAACTTAAGGAAATTAAAGCAGGAATCCCCCAAGGAAGTATTTTGGGACCAATTCTCCATCTTTTATATACTGGCGATCTACCAGTTACAGCTACTAGTACGATAGCTATGTTTGCTGATGACACGGTAATCTAGTAAAAAATTACAAGAAACGATTAATTCGATTCCACCCAGTAACCATCTTTGGTTCGCAGATCCCACATTTAAACTCTGCAAAGTATTTGGGCATGGCCCTAGACGCAAAGCTACGTTGGAAAGAACATCTCAAAAAGAAAAGGATGAAACAGAATATCAAATTGAATAAAATGAACTGGTTAATAGGTAAATACTCATCACTAGCTGTCCAAAATAAGCTTTGCTTTACAATGAAGTAATTAAACCCGTATGGACTTATGGTAGTCAACTTTGAGGATGTGCTAGTGTTATTGAATGTATTCAAAGATTCCAAAATAAAGTTTTAAGAAACATCGTTAATGCACCATGGTGCGTTAAAAATGTCAGTCCTCCGGCTTACCCAACACATAAATGAGGAGGCATCAAGACTCAATCAAGCAGCTGTGTATTGGAGATTGAAGCGAAAAAAAAACCTTGTGACTTGGTAGTACCCTAAAACTTCAAACACCAAAGTACCTATATTATTAAATTATATATTTTTTTTTATTAATTAGAATAAAATTGACTTACTTAAATCCACTCAATATTTAATTACCTTTATCTTACACTTACACTACATTTAAGTAATTAAATTAAAATTGCTCGTTAGTTTGCTCATAAACTTGTCGTAGTACTCTGAACGTTTTATAACGTTTCAATAAAAAAAAAATATTTTCGCTTGGTAAATCGAAAGTCGTGTATTAAATGATGTAAATTTAAGTTTGAATATTTGATCGATAAGAACTCTGTTAAGACATGTTAACACTTCACAAGAACTTATGCAAATTCCATTATAAAATTAGAAATCTGTTAAAATACACACCTAATGCAATGTCTAATGCATTAGCAAATATTCACGATTAAATAATGAAGGCTAAACAACAAACAAAAGACTATGCATAAATATTTCATAAGTGCAAATTAATTTTGATACATTCAGATATTCACGAAGCACAAATTAATAAAAATACACAAAAGCTAAAATGGATCTACTGATGCATGTTACTCCAATGCGCGATACTATTCCATCATCATAATGCGAACAAAAGAATAAATCAAATTAAATAGAATCAAAGCGCAACGATCATAAGGGCATTTGCCTAATTATATTCCCATTTAAAATTACAATGTCGATCTACTTTCTTATAATCCGATTCGACGTGATTAACCTTGGATATCGAATAATGCAAACATAGTGCTATTTATATTTTTCGTATAAATAAGTTTAAACCACATACACATGTGTACATACATATCTGTGTCTATGATTATTGGTAATCTGATTTATTTCCCAAAGAAATATTGGCAAACCGATAGATTGCACGCTTAAGCTAATTAACCAATCTATTGTGCCTGATGTGAAGGAAGGAAAGGTATTTGTTCAAAAAAGATTGAATTGGGAGGTCCAAGTCGGTATCATACAAACTCAGACCAGGAGAAGAACCCACTTTCATTACCAGAAACAGACAGCAAGTATTAGACGTTACCCTGTCCAAATAGAATTCATTTACTGATCACATTTTTCTACAATTTTAATGTTACAAATCCAACTGCGCTTCCGTTTCGGAACCCCAGAAGAATAGACTAGGACTAGTATACTGAATGAGACAAATAGAGTCGGGAACATCCTGTCTTAGTCTTCTACTGTATCTGGTTACATAAAAAAACTGGATGGAACTGTAGCAACATTTAGTCAAGAATCAATGAACCTGCTAATAGACACAAACTTCCTCGGAAACACAACAATGGATTTCTTCAACCAAGAGTCACTCAACTCAGCACAATGGTGTTAACAGCGACGAGTCGAAGTGACACTGAAGTACCACCAAGAACAAGTCTCGAAGAATGGCAAGAGAGATGGAACTTTTCTGACAAAGGCAGATGGACGCAGAGATTGATCCCCAGCAGAGACCCTTGGATCAATAGGAAGCATGGAAAGCTGAACTTCTACCTGAGACAAATGCTTACTTATCATTGATGTTTTAAATCCTACCTCCACAGATTAGGACACGAAGTCAACTTTTATTGCCCAACGTGCACCTATGCAGTCGAGGATGTAGAGCACATCATGTTCCACTGTGGACTATATCACGAAGAACTTAAATTGCTGGCACACAGACTGAGCGTGGACTTAACACCAGAGAATATCACAAGACAGATGCTGAGGACGCAATAAGCTCTGGAAGCAGTAAGAGAAACTGTGGCTACCATCATGAAAGAATAACGAAGACAGGACAGCGAAAAGTGGGTGGAAATCCCACACTGTTACTGAGTACGGGCTCAGTTTCCTCTTTGAAAGTTTCCCACCGTCCAACGCAAAGAAAAGTGCCACTCAGCTAGTGCTTATGGCATTCTCCTCGGCTGATTAAATTATTTCTAACCGGCGCAGAAAATGATTACATAAAAAAATACAAATATTTGGCGCAACAGCTCTTTAAAGTGCCAGGGCCTAGCTTCTCGCAACCACTCATGTTGTGTGCGTTATATTTTTCACACGAATGGAAGGGACCTACAGTTTAATCCCGAATCCGAACGAAGATTTGAGAAGCCTCTTCGTGAAAACAATACTCTCGGATGTTTGTCAGACGCTCGCGAGAGGTGGGACCGTGGAAAAACTTTTTGGTGTTAGCCAGCGATCTGTCATCAGTGCCAACAAGAGAGTACAAGGCTGTTGCTACAGATTTACCTTCACTGTGAGCATGCTGGACAGTCTAATTGGTCTAAAATCCTTTGGGGTTATGTGCAAAGCTTTCCGGTATTCAGTATGTAATCATTTACGGCGATTTCAGAAGCACCAAAAAGTTTTTTCACGGTCCCACCTCTCGCGAGCATCTGACAAACATCCGAGAGTATTGTTGTCACGAAAAAGCTTCTGAAATCGCCATAAATGATTACATACTGAATACCGGAAAGCTTTGCACATAGCCCCAAAGGATTTCAGACCAATTAGACTGTCCAGCATGCTCACAGTGAAGGTACATCTGCAGCAACAGCCTTGTACTCTCTTGTTGGCACTGATGACAGATCACTGGCTAACAACGAATTAGCGGTGTTAACCTTAATACAGAAGGGGCATTAAAAAATATCGAAAAATGGCGGCTTTTGAAAAGATCGAGGCGAATTCACTGAATCAAACACTATGTTAGGTTATGAAGACTGATTGCGATACCCATAGGGCAGTGAAAAAGATGTCCCGTGCACATTGACTAATCTTGTTCTACTGCTGATTTAGGTCCTTACTGGCATTAACTTACAAACCATCCAGTGGCTTTGATATAGGTCAAAATGTCGTTAACTGGTCTACTGGATAAATCTTCTAAGTCCTGGAAGAAGTGTCGCCGAGGAATTTATTTCTGAGGTGGATGCTATCTGGACAGCGGTAGAGAAAGTGGGCTGTGTCCTCATTGGTTTCTTTATCTCTACAGCCCCGACATAGGTCCTCTTCCGTTAGAAGTAGCTTTTTCATGTGGTAGAGTATTATGCTCCTACTTCTCCTTTTGTATAAGTTCATTGGTTCTTGTTTTGTTGAAGTACGACCATTTTTTCCTAGTAGTTGTATAATTGTCTATGGAGGACCATCTGCTGCTAGCCTCCTTTAGGGCCCTAATCCCCGCTTCGAGGTTCAGTGTGCAAGGTGGGATTTTCACCGAGTGATCGACTTGTACTTATCCAGATGGTGAAACTTTTTTAGTCAATTCGTCTGCCTTCTCATTTCCTGATATGCCTTCATGTCCAGGGATCCTACATAGCGTAACCTTGTGCTGTGTTCCAACACTTCAAAAGCTTCGATTTTATTTTATTCATAGAAACTGATTTTATTATTGTCTGGCTGTCGATAAGAAACGCGATACCTTCCTGAGGTATTGCCTTCAACGCAGTCTTAGGGGCGGCTATTGTCACTGCTAGGACATGCACTTGGAAAACACTGTTCTGGTTCGGGAGGCGAACTGATTCGGATATGCCCAGCGGTTCGGAAAAGATATCTCTACCTACGTTTGTGTCCATCTTCAATCCATCTTTGTAGACTAAGATGTATTGCTTGTTGTTGCTTGTATTAAGCTCAAATAAATAAATTGCGTGCTAGTTGACCGAACACTTTTTCATTCTTCTCTGTTCGCGAATGTACTTGAGAAAGATCTATCGAAATCCAGGCATGATGCCATGCAGTGTGTAATGTGTACATAACCTAGCCATTTCTATAGGATCATAGAATGCCCCTTTCTATTTTGTCTCCAGTCATATGATTGACTTATTCGTAGGACACCAATGGCTGCTGAAGCTTCTACAAAGATGTCTAGCAGAAGCAGATTGAGGATAGCTTCCTGATCCGCCGTAGTAGTGCAGTTTTCATTGCCCTTGTGGTACTAATGCACGCCAGTCTCTGTACCTTCGTGATGACTATTAAGTTGGTTGTTCTGTTGTCATAGGTCATCATAGTTCTTACTCTAGCCGTGCACATCTAAAGCATAATCTTGTGTTTTGACCCCAGGTTTTCCAAAATATTTCACTGCATGCGTAGAAGGCTATATTGGCTTTATTGGTTCTTTTACTTAAATTGAACTTTCAGTTTAGCTTCACATCAAGCACAAACCTAAGGTATCTGTAAGTATCTACTAAAGCTGAACGCTATTAGCACAACCAACCTCGGATGGGGAAACGGCTCAACGTGTCACATTTCGAGACAGATCTGGCCTAAGCTGGATCAAAAACGTAGTGCCGATCTGATCGAGTTAAAGCGTACACAAATCAGCTGCGTTATCGGTGTTCTCACTGGACACTGTCTTATAGGCCAACACGCCAGAAGACTTGGTCTCTTCTCCAACCACTTCTGCAGGAGCTGTAGGGACGAGGAGGAGGAGGAAACCATCCTTCAGCTCTTATACACATGTCCGGCCCTGTCGCATAAAAGAATGCTCTATCTAGGGTCCCCCTTCCTTGACGACCTCTGCGATCTGGCGTCCTTGGACGTCATGAGCATCCATCGCTTTGTCAAAAGCTCCGGTTGGTTTTGTTAGTCCCTGAGTGGCCTAATGGTTTGACCCATGGTATCACAAAGGACCTTCACTGGTCTAAGTGTGTCTGCACTCTCGTGTGGACAGCCAACCTAACCTAACCTAACCTAAGGTATCTGCCGCTGTCCTAGATTCTTAGTGAAGTGCTCCCTATAGAAGATATTACAAACTCTGGTATTTTCCTTTTGATGGTCTATACTACCCGGTTTTCTGTAGATTGATTGCTAGTCCACATTTCTTGATCCAAGTATCTGGGATCATCTGCACCCCTTGCAATTGCTCACTAAGGGTTGGAAGTTATTTATCTGTAGCCATGAGAATAAAGCCATCCGCTTTTGCAATGCTTTTGACGCTGCTATATAGCTATCTGAGTAGCTGGAGTACTTCGCTTACAACAATAACTTACTGCAGTTGGTAGATTACTCCAACTTGACGGGTACCTCTGGAGGCGTATACTTCTTCTCTCCAGTATATCTACAGTCCAATTGATCAGTGCATTGTAGATATTAAGATTTGTGAGAGTCTGGTGTACCGCATCCATTCTGACATTGTTAAAAGTTTCTTCAATATCAAGGAATGCAGCGACCGTATATTCTTTGTCTTTTAGTGATTTCTTAATCGAACCGACAACACAATACAGCACCTAAACTTTTTCCTTTGCTGTAGGAGTGTTGAGCCAAAGACATTCCTTTCGGGCGTAACCTGTTGCGAATGTGTATGTCAGCTAGTCGTGCAAATGGTTTTAGTATAAAGGAGGCAAGGCTAATTGGCTGAAAGCCTTGGGTTCGATATGACTTAAATTGCAAGCATTGGGTATGAATACCGCCTTGATCTCTACTAAGTAGGGTGTTCAATTCAGAACTTAGCTGTTGCAATTCAAGAGAATCAGTTCAACAAAGCACACTACAAAGATGGGTGCTATCATCACAATTATGGCTTTTTCTCGTGAATGACATACTCCTTACCTTTGAAACGGAAGGATATAAAGTCATAGAATATACTGACGGCACTATTATTGAATCAGATATGCCACTGCTGGTCAAGTAATCTGAAAATGATGGTCTTGTGCTAGCCTAGCGAAGACAAAGCTAGAACAGGATTCCGGAAAATTTAACATGCCAAATACCTAGGTGTTATACTAGACTGGAAGCTGATCTGGAAAGTAAACACACATGAGAGTAATAAAATGACAGGTGATGATGTAGGGACTGGAGTGTTCTCGGAGGCACTTGGCATGGGCCACCTGTTTTAACTATCGATTTATTGCAGCACATTTCAAGCGGAAGTTGTGGCTATTCGTGGGGTGGCTGAGCGGCCGTTGATGAAATCGACAGCGAATACTGACCTCGTCACTTTTGTAACTGCAAAGCAGACGATCTGGCCAAAAATAGCACAATACAGGAGCCCTCGACTGCGGAAGGGGGATCCATTTACTTAGAGAATGGGAAAAATAACCTATTATTGAAGATCCGGCTCCAGGTAAACTGGAGCGAAACTGAAGGCCTGCTACGGACTAGCAGAACACAAATAGGTAGGCACCCTAGTCGGGATACTAACAAACATTGTACATTGGCGTGCTGTGAGTGTAGAGATTCCGGCTAATTACTTTTGTCGCAGTTGCATGGCTGAAGAGGAGTAGGAATCGCGAAATCACAGAAAGTAGATTCTCGGTGAATTTTTTGAGGAACTACCAGAACTTCTGACTCTGATATCAACAATATCTGAAAATCAACGACAGAATCAAAATGGTTTCAAGAGTAACGGAAATGACCTGCTCATATTCTAACATAATTGACCTCTTTTGGTCTAAGTAAATCCTACCGATTACGGAGGACAAACACCTTACCTTATATAGATAGAGTACACATATGTAACACTTATTATATTATTTATAGGAACGAAACTTGTAATAGAGATATGTTATAGGCATGACCGCTTATATATTTTACCAATTTATTTGAATTGTAACAATTGGTTAAATGATTTTGAAGAACTGTACGGTTTTCTGAACGAATGTTACTTACAAAATGTTATGGTACTTGGCGATCTAAACGGTAGAATAGGTAACTTCCAGAATCCAACTTCTTTGGTTACATACTGCGTTAATAGTTTTAATAGTGTTAGGCAGTCCATAGATGATATTTTGAATGCGTGCGTTAAACATCTTATAGATTTGTTCGAAGATTTTGGCTTAAACGGTGTGACTGAAAGCGACATTAGAGGCGAGCTTACCTTCGTATCTAGCCGGGGTTACTCTATTATTGATTACTGTTTGGCCCAAGGAGACTGGTTGTGTATTATAAAAGATTTTGAAGTATTTTCAGCTACATTTTCACCACATCTGCCCACGTCGACTTCCCTCACGTTTAAAAGTTGATCTGTATAGGCGATGGCTCAATCATCAGGCAAATCATTTTCCAGAGATGAGTAATCTCTGCTGTCATCAGTTGGTGGAAATACTCTCCCAAGCTATTAAAAACTCAGCTGTTAACAATAGCACTGCGCATAGGCCAATATTTTTAGCAGAATGGTATGACTGGGAGTGCAGGAATTCGAGAAAAAAATCGTTTGTACTTCTTAACCTGTTTAGGAAAACGAATGCTGAGTTATTCAGGTCTCTTTAATAGGAAGCGAACAGGAAATACAAACAACTATGCAAAGTAAAGCAAGGCAACTATTTTTGGGGTATAGCGGATAGCCTGGAAACGTCCAATGATTTGAAGTCGTTTTGGCGTAAAGTGCGCCTATTAGGTGCCTGTAAGCCAGTCTCTTCACACGCTATTTGCAATGAATCACTTGCTGCGTATTTTAAAAGACTTCTTACCTCCGAATTGGATGAATCAAATTTTCAATATGCATTGCCCAATGTTTATGCTGCTAAATTGGATGAACCGATATCACTTATAGAGTTGCAATGTGCCCTTAAAAGCATAAAAAGTAATAAGGCTCCAGGAATTGATGGGACTCCAGTGGAATTTTTCAAGAACTCAACTCAAGCCTTTCAAGAAGCTCTCCTAGTTCTTTACAATAAAATCCTTGCCGAAGAGATAGCTCCAGACCTGTTCCTAAAATCTATAATCTTTGCCATTTTTAAGAAAGGTGACAGCAATGATCAGGGTAACTATAAGGGGATATCTATACTCAGTAGCCTTCGCAAAGTATTTACTCAGATCTTATACAAGAGATTAACCAGCTGGGTCGAAGTTAATCACCACCTCAGCATTTATCTAGCAGGTTTTCGTGCTGGTCTATCAACAGTTGACCAAATACTTGCATTGGAGAGCATTGTCAGGAGATATATAAGCAAGAAAAAAAAGCTTTATGCCTTTTTTGTCGATTTCAAGGCAGCATTCGACACCGTCAATAGAAAAAATTCAAAATTCTTACGGTTATATAAAAACTTAATCACGAATACGTTAGCAGTGTCAAGTGGAGATGATGTGTCCTCGTTTTTTAAGACTGATACAGGCGTTCCTCAAGGATGTGTTCTCAGTCCTATATTGTTCGCACTTTTTATTGATGATGTGTCTGATTATTTACCTGGCGGGGTCACTTTCGGAGGTGTAGGTGTTAAAGTTTTGCTTTACGCAGACGATCTCGTAGTTCTAGCCGAGAGTCCGCCTACTTTGCAGCTGCAGATTAACAATTTAAAGTGCTACTGTGATACCTGGGGTTTGAAAATCAACACTGCCAAATCTAAAATCATGTACTTTGAATCATCTTCGCGTAGGAGGGTGTCACGGGATAAGTGGTATCTGGGGAATGAGCTTATTGAAGTAGTAAAACAATTTAAATATCTAGGATTCCTTATCACCCACAATCTAGACTTGCGTCCGCACGTAAAAGAGAAAACAGTAGCAGCTAAAATGGCTATCAATATTATGTGGAGGAGTTTTTTTTTGTAACCAG
Source organism: Brachypalpus laphriformis (assembly GCA_945910035.1). Classification (NCBI taxonomy): domain Eukaryota; kingdom Metazoa; phylum Arthropoda; class Insecta; order Diptera; family Syrphidae; genus Brachypalpus; species Brachypalpus laphriformis. The sequence goes on along the minus strand of OX246753.1, from coordinate 282,430,951 downwards.
CGCGTGGATATAACTTCCAAATTCAGAGTATTTGATGCGACCATTATCTCTTGTCTTTGCTAAGGCAACCAGGCCTTCGGATACCAATATATTGAAGAGTTTGAATACATTCAACGCACTTTTTTCAAGTGCATCTTTAAGCTTCCCGTGACAAAGCCCACCTACGCAATACATGTTGAATCTGGACTCCCACAAATCTATTTAAAAAATCTCAAGGCAAATGCAGATTATATTATCAAAGTTATGCGCAGGAGGGATAACAATCTCCAAAAAAAGGCTTATGCAATTTGCGCTTCAATGCCGCTCAACACCCTTTAAAGAATGGTATGATATAGCAAACGAACACGGTGTTGGCTTCGACCTGCATGAGTTAAACCCTAACGATTGGCAAGATATGTTTTAAAGCAGCATAGCAAAGGTCGACGAGTATTTATGCCAACAGTGTCTGAGCAGAGCCCGGGAGTCAACAAGTAGGCTTATTTATAAGGAACTTGCCATTCTTTAGGTACAAGCAACTATTTTTGCAGGCAACTAACAGCTAGTCAGATAAGCTCAGTGTTTAAAATAAGAACGGAGGTCTTAGCTCTCAATTACATCCCGCATAGGCAAAATCTTCGAACAATTTGCACCCTCTGCAATAGAAATAAAAATGAAGATATTTATCACTTCTTAGCAGTATGCCCCATACTTCAGGAGATACGCCAATTACATTTCTCCAAGAATTTTCTCACACGTGAAGAAGCAAAGCAAGCTTTAAACAGTTTATATGGTTGGAAACGACTCTCATCTTACTGTAGTCATGCCTATAACTATCGCAACAGTTTCATACATTTTTAAATGCTAGTTACTATATTTATTAATGAAATATCGTAATTAATCAAGCTTACAACTTTTATTATTTATATATTATGTCCACTATTTATTTATTTTTTTAATTATTATCATGTCAATTCTCGGCAGACGCCAATTTATGCCATGCTTACAAATTCTTTTGTTAATCAAAATGTAATATTATAATGAATTGCAATAAAGAATACTTATAATAATAATAATAATAATGTAATACTTATGATAGTTGTTGAACTTTTGCTGGTAGTTTTACGAAAATTCGTTTTTTAGTACTAACTAAATATAATACATCTACCACCTTAAATAATAAGGGTTTCACCCCTTGTTTCCTTCTGCCTGTCTGTTCGTCTGCCCATCTGAGCTTCGGTCTGCATGCTATGCGACTGAATGGATATACTGCAAACTTCATATATGCGACCTGTAACCCGAGGCATATTTTGACTAGTTAGGGCATATGCTATCACAAGAATTACTAGGTTTACGGCTTCAGTATTCCCTAGCCAATTTTCCGCCGCAATATATGACATATGGAACGCCATGACATATCACGTTATAAAACTTTATAAATTTCGAAAGGAGTTTTCAAGGAAATGTCTCATTGTATCCATTTATTACATAAATCTGAAATTGATTTGCAAATAGACACCACACAAGTGCAAGAACGTGCGACCCAGTCGTGTACTTTATTCTCTACGTGAATCCATTCTTTGAAAAATCATCAAGAAAATGAAAGTTATTATACTCATAGTCTAATAAAAATCATTCGATAGAATAGATCTAGAAAGGTGAATTCGCTATTCAAATCGAAACAAATGACAAAAGAAGCTGCAAAAGGCCAAGCAAGACAATAGTCTTGATGAAAAAATAAAAATAAAAGTTATGATACAGAATGGCAGTGCTAAACAATGGAGTGCTGTCGAAAGATGTGTGTCGCTCTTAAATGTGTTAAAGTATCCTCGATCATTATTCAATAGATTCAATAGTAAAGTTTCAATGGAATTTCATTATACAAAGAAATAATAAAAATTAAAATCCTACTGCTAATAATATTATAATTTTGATTTATAGCCCCGGAAGCACAATATGGCGCTAATAAACTTTACTATTGCAAGCCTGGCATAATGACAGCAAATGATTTAATTTGCCTACCATCAGGTGGCATGTAAAAGAAAATGTTCGCTTAGTCTAAATTATATGCAAAGTTTAATTTTTATCGATGTAAGGTTTTTTTTATTTTTTTTTTTCTCCTACGTGATCTACTTTGTCGTGGTGTAGGGGCTCAGTACAGTCAATTACCATCGGGACGTACTGAGTTCCCCAGGAGAGACCGAAGCCAAACGTTAATCAAATCTCCACATCCCAGAACCTACTCAAACTCAACTCTCCCTACATCTCCTATTGGTCGGATCAAGGTGTTACACGACCCGTGCCGATGATCAACATCGCTGGGGGCCCAAATGCCAATGTTTACAATGCCCTAGTTCAGGAACCCTGGAATTGTGGTGAAAAAATCTGCGGACTGAACAGCAAGGACTACTACTTAATTTTTGAAAAGGACCAACAGAGCAGTAAGTTTCGCACTTGCAGCCTAGCAAAAAGACAAATTAACCTCTTTGTTCTACCCCACTTTAGCAGCGCAGACCTAACATCAGCCCAACTTGAACGGGCCGACCATAAGCCCTTAGAACAAGTCTTCACTTGAATTTATTATTGGTAGCAATCTGTATGTAGAGAATATCCCCTACGAGGGCAATGTGAAAAGTTCTCGGCCTGACAATGAAAGACTGCGATTTTCAGTTAAAAAATGATTTCATTTTTCTGCATAATCTCCCTTGACTTCAACACACTTGGTCCAGCGTTTCTCCAACATCAGTATTCCTTCTCGGAAGTGAGAGTCTGGAAGGCTGTGAAAATATTCATCTACGGCCCTCTCAACTTCTGCATTGGATGCGAAGCGTTTCGCAGAAACAAATTTCTTCAAGTTTGGGAACAGATGGAAGTCGGAGGGTGCCAAATCAGGTGAATAGGGGGGATAGCCGAGTAAATCGAACTCCAAATCCCGCAGTTTTCCCATCGCCGACGCACACTTGTGTACAGGTGCATTGTCCTGGTGAAAGATGCATTTTTTCTTCTTCAGGCCTCTTCTCGCGAATTTTGGCATCCAGCTGATAAAGAAGGTTGGAGTAATATTCGCCTGTAATTGTTCTGCTTTTCTCAATTAACAGGATACTTTTCGCCTCCCAAAACACACTGGCCATAACCTTTCCGGCAGATACAATGGACTTCGCTTTCAATGGCGCTGAACCACCGGCTTCCACCCACTGCTTCGACTGCTGTTTCGTTTCTGGCGTGTAGTGGTGGACCCATGTCACATCCATGGTGACAAATCGCGGCACAAAATCGGTCGGATCCCTATTGAATCGGTCCAAAGATTTCCCCGAAAATTGTTTGCGCATTTGCTTTTGATCGGCATTCAGCAAATGCGGCACCCATCTTGCGCAGAGCTTTCGCATCCCTAAGTTTTTGTGCAAGATGTTTCGCACCCTCTCTTCCGATATACACACAGCCTGAGCTATCTCACTCACCTCTACTCGCCTACCGTCCAACACGATATCATGCACTTTTTCGATGGTTTCGGGTGTGGTTGCGGTTTTCGGCCGCCCTTCACGTGGGTCATCTTCAAGGGACGTGCGACCACGTCTAAATTCAGCTGCCTACTTTTTAATGGTTGACATGGAAGGAGCAGAGTCCCCGTAAACTTTTGTCAACTTCGGATGAATTCCCTTAGGGGTTAACCCATCCAAAACGAAGAATTTTATGACCGCACGATATTCAAGTTTATCAATTTTAACGAAAAACATGCAAGACGTCTACTGCAAAAATTCGTGTAAAGAAACTACTTCAGACAACAAGTTGAAACTTGTCATACGAACTAATGAAACGTGCACTCAGGCAGGAATTATAAATTTTTGCTGATTGGAACGCTATCTCTGCATCAAGCCGAGAAATTTTAACCTTGCCCTCGTATATGGTAAGTTTTAACGGGCAATTTTGTACCCTATCTAGAATATGCAAAACAGTCTTGGGGGCACCAGACCAGATGTGGTTGTTACATTCCAGCGTTGGGCAGACGAATACCTTATAGGTCGAGGCCAGATCAGAAGGGTTAAACTATTTCTTGACCCGTTTAAGAAATCCTAGGCATTTTATAGCATTTTTGACGACCTCGAATATGCACATACCGAGAGGCCTTTCGAATTCAGCGATGCAAGTACCATTCAATAATATTGGTTGAGGGTCTTGGTTTCGCTTAAGAGACAGAAGACAGCATTTTTCTGCGATCTAACACAGGCCACAACGCCTTAGATACCATGTGACCATCTAAGTTGGACCATCTTAGATTAGCCGTGTCAATGATTTTATCCCGACACGCACCCTGGTGGTTTAATACTACTAATTATTTCGCTACGTGGGAGCCCCGCTCCTCTTTTAGCCAGCGCGTCGGCTTGCTCGTTGCCTTCGATATATCAGTGCCCAGCTACCCAACATAATCTGACTCGGTTCTGCGTACATAATGCCCTAAGCATTGTGCGGTAATTTCTGATTATCTCAGATTTGGTGACGTAAGACTTTAGCGCCTTTAGCGCAGACTGACTCTCAATGTAGATGGCGATATTCTCATGTGATATTGATACCATCTCAAGTAATTCCGCAGCTTTAAGTACAGCAAGAATCTCTGCTTGGAGCACACTGCATGTGTCCGGAAGTCTCAGGGCCACCTGTAGGTTCGTATCTCTCGAGTAAATACCTGACCCCGTGCACACACTGGTCTTAGAACCATCTGTGTACGAGTATATTGCAATCTCGTTATGGACAGAGACTGTCTTCCTTCGCCAGTCCTCTTTAATAGGATACAGTACTTCGTATGGTGTGTCGAAATCTAAGGTGCCAAGTATATCGTCCGATTCGTCAGGGATGCCGGGAAAAGATTCCTTGAGAAGCTGTGTCCTATGTTATTAGTCTTGAAGAGACCAGCGTTAGTGAGCCGAAGCGCACTGTTGCCCGCTTGAAATTTAATTTGTAGATCTAATGGTAAAATATACAGAAAGATCTCGCGTGCAGCTGTAGGTGTTGTGCGTAGAGCACCTGTGATGACAATGCAAGCTGTTCTTTGTACCATGGCCAACAAATCCCGTGTGTTTTTCGTGTTTGTTGCCTTAAACCACACAAGGGCCCCATACGTAAGGATGGGTCTGACTATCATGATGTATAGCCAGTGCATCATTGCGGGCTTCAGGCCCCATTTTTTTCCCGCGGTCCGCTTACAGATGAAAGAGCATTATAAGCTTTTCGGACTCGTTCCTGTATGTTAAGTTTCTAATTTAGTTTCCTATCCAGCATTATACCAAGATATCTAGCGCGATCAGAAAGTGAAAGCTCCACCCCTGCTAGCTTAAGCAGTTTGAAGGGTGGTATCTTGTATTTCCTGCTGAAGAGTACCAATTCTGTTTTATCCGGGTTGACGTGCAGTCCACATCCTCTAGCCCATTTTTCGAGACTATTAAGAGCTGATTCCATAATTTCGCTTAATATGTCAAGGAACTTGCCCTGAACTAAAATCACCACGTCGTCCGGGTAAGCAGTGACGCTTATGCCTGTGTTGCTTAGTTCTTTAAGTATCCCATCGATGACTAGAACCCAGAGGAGGGGTGAGACAATGCCTCCCTGGGGAGTCCTCCTGGTAACGGATTTTCTTGTTGAACTGTTTCCGATAGTGGAGTTAATGTTTCTAGTGCCGAGCATATTGCAGAGCCAATTGGTAATGCTATGCTCGTCATTCATAGTTTCTAGGGCCTGTTTGATGGCCCTTCCTTCTACCTTATTGAACGCACCTTCTATATCTAGGAAGGCTGCTAGTGCAAATTCCTTATGGTGAAGACTGTCTTCCCTACTACGTCGTGTAAAGCTGTTTCCACCGATTTCCCCTTCAAATATGCATGCTGAGCTTTGCATAGAATGCCGTCTTTCAAGTGTCTTGAGGAGAAATGACGAGAAACTTGGTCCGCACTTCCCTCCAAGCCACTGGTACGTAACATGACCTTAGACAATGTTCAAAAATTTCCCTAGAAGGCGTTAGTCGTCCTTGATGTAATTTTATCTAGATGCGGCCTTCAGGTGAGTTTCTGGTCTAGCGTTATCCCTAGATATTTGGTTTCACTGGAAAAAATAAGTTGGACACCGTTTAGTGTTATTGCCTCCTGATGAATGGAATAATGACAGTTTTTGATGGGTTAACTTTTAATCCTTCTTTCTGACACCAAACGTTTGTTTTTCATAGGCCATTTTGCATTTTTCGAGTAATAATGGATTCTTCCTTCACCAAATGACATAGTTCTACTTTTTCTAGGTAACCACTGTGTGTCCAACCGCCCATGGTTTGTCCTGGTTTCCAACATGGAATCTGGAGCCCTTTAATCTTCAGTGTCATATTATTTCGCTGTTCAACCATATATACATTCCACCTATGTAATTAAATGTCTTTGACATTTCGTATTGGCTTTATTGTATACATCACCCTCAGTAAATGAAATACAACTCAACAGAAAAAACTTTTCTGTTTATAAATACTTCACTTTCAACGTCTTCTGTCCGTTAACTGTAATTTTGTAAAAGCCCCATGCTACCAAAAATCGAAAAAGTGTTACAAATTAAAAGAGCATTTAGTTGAATAATTTGTTTCTGCTAAATTAATGAACAAATAAATTAAAAATCTCGCTAAGTGGCTTGTGTCGTTAACCCAAAAATCGTACGTGCTAAATTTTGTTGGTTTCAATATATGAATTCTTTAGAGCAAAATACAGATCAGACACTTTTATTTTAGTTGCGATAATAAGAAATAAAAATGTTTGGTCAGTGTATTAGCGCGCCTTTAATACTCACATGGCGGCTCTTATTACAGATCTCGATATCAACTAGTTACCAGAAGTTCTCTTTAATAACTCCGTTCACCACTGTAATCTTGCATGGATGCTATATCTCACTGCTAAGAAGGGCAAGAGAAAGCTGGACCTAAGTAAGGATCCAAATAAGTGGTCAGGTTCGGACCCTTAGGGTATTGTTTCTGGACGATCGCTATTGGGTAACCGCAACAAGAAGACTCACTGCCTCCATGGGGCGGCCACCGGGCAACGAATGCTACAGCGAGATAACCGGCCTAGCATTCCTTGCTTGTACAACCGAATTTTTGTATTCTTTTGCGCCTGCTTGCAATGCACGGCCTGCATTCACGACAGAAAGTATTTGGCTAAAGTGACCGACGTGAGGAGTAAACCTCTAGACAAATCTATATTCCAAGGTGGAACAGCATACGCCGAGGGATGCATGGCTAAGAGAGTGCTTAGTCGCTAGTATGTGGACTCCGAATACCCTGGCGACATTCGGTTTCAATCCAGCCTTCCCATGGTACATCGGGCTCTGCCATGGGTGATATTCCTTTCTCGATTACTCGTGGGTCCATAATTCCAAACTCTATTAAAAAAAACTATGAGACAGGTGTATCTCAAATCACACCAGATTCTGTTATTGCTGACGAGCATACCGTTCCACCTAGTCCCGATGCTATAGAGCTTCCGACGGCCACTTCATCTTCGGCCATAACCACTCGGCTTGCTGACGAGCAACCCAAGACTTCAGATGGTTTGGATGACGGAGCCAGGCGGGCACAATCCTTGCCGTCCACATGTGTCTATCCAGAAGAAGCGGATACCACCGCCTCTGACTCTGACACATCTACTCTCGTGAATACGTGCAGCGTCGCTACAGAGAAATCTGGGTGCTCCTCCATTGGGAGGAGGTTAGACGAGCTGCAAATTCAACCGGATGGTTTCGTTCGGTTAAATTCTGCCGAAAGGAGGCGGTTCAAGTTTGCCATTCGCAGAGGCGATACTAGCTTATGCCAAAGCCTGTCCTATTGCAAAAGATGCTTAACGAGGTAGTTCAGAAGATCATACCCCACCAGCACCCGCCACCAAGAAAGCCAAGGCAGGACCTACACCTGATTTTCCCACCTTCAGTCAGGTGGCTAGTGTTGTCAGGTTTGGTATTGTCCCAGCGGACTTTGAGAACAAGCCCCTAACAACGGAGCAGATGAAACTCATCCAAGAAGCCGTCATCGATGTCTTAATTGAGCTGAGGAATAGAGGCGTATGGCCGAAATTCTCAGGCTCACAGTACAAGGCGGGATGGCTGGTTTTCGTCTGCTCAGACAGTGCTACTGCTGGGTGGATGAGCTCGAATTTTGAGACAATAAGAGCCAAAAGTGGATTGGACATCTTATTGGTGGAAGAAGGATCATTCCCTAAAACCCATATCATCCGCGGTTTCTTCCCACAAAGTCTCGAGCTCCCGTCGACAAAAATGCTGGCTTCATTGGAAACGAAGGCCTAATGGCAACTTCATGGAAGGTCATACAAAGTGTGAAGGAAGGTGCACTCCTCCATCTTGTGCTGGCGATCGATGAATCTTCCCTGAGGGTACTGAAGGCCCTCAATAACAAAGTGTGCTACCGTTTTGGTCAGATCAAACTGATCCCAAAGACCACTGACAAGAGTCAGGAGTCTGGTCACGGTAGTCCGAAGAAGGTGGACGCAATTGGCATGATAGCTGCTACTGCAACGGACCCCTTATCATCCGCCTCCACCAGCAGTGCCTCCGGGCCTGCCCCCGAACACCAGTTCCACTGCCAAAACCGCTGCCACGACTAATGAGCCGCTAAGTAGCACCAGTGGTCCTAAAGCTAGTACCCACGATGCGGGAATCCGATCAAAGGATCCAGCCCGCCCTACCACGTTAGTCCCTAGACGTCCTAAGACTGGCAACGTGGCCGGTTTGTCGTTCACGACCAGCGGTGCCCCTGGGCACGTCTCTCGAAGACACAAGGAGTCGGTTGGGAACAGACCCCTGGGTCATCAAAACCTAACCGCTTGCCGTAGAGGAAAGTGAGGAGGACCGATGAGCACAATCAAGGTGCTACAGGCGAACTTGAATCATGCTAAAGGCGCGTCCGCTTCCCTTAACAAGCGGTTCGCCGAAGAAGATATAACCCTTGGTCTCATTCAGGAACCCTGGGTTATTTGCGGACAGGTTAAAGGTCTCCGGAATAGGGCAAGTAAGTTGATTTCCAAGTGTGGAGAGCTAGCGCCGAGAGCGGCCTGCTTAATTAGCAATAATTTAATCTTTCTCCCTATTCCAGAATTTATAACAAGAGACCTGGTGGCTCTACTTTTGGAAATCTGGAGGAGGTACACAGAACATCGTGTGTGCCTCAGCGTACTTCCCTCACGACAGTGGTGATATCCCGCCGAAAGACGTCCAGAGCCTCGTTGACTACTGTCAGGAGAATAACCTTCATTATATCATCGGATTCGATGCCAACACACATCATGAGGTCAGGGGTAGTAGCAACATTAACAGAAAATGCTTGAAAATTGGCACGTATCAGATGAGGCCTCTCTGTCAGACCATCAGCACATCAGGTTTGACATACCTGGACAACTCTCATATGTCTCTAATAGATACGATCCCAAATCTACATCGCTATCGTGAACTAGTGTTCTCAAAAAAGATATGCTTCTCACATCTATCGAGTCCATAGAAGACCTGGATGAAGCTGCATACCAGCTTAACAATATACTGCTTGATTCCTACCACGACAACTGTGTCCCAAAGACATATGTTAGCAAACGCCTTTGTGGAATGACCAACTGGCGGAACTTAGGAAGAAAGTCAGAAAACTCTTCAACTCTGCAAAGCGAACGAAGAGGTGTGACGAATACAGGTTTGCTCTCACAGAATACGATCTAGTATTGAGACGATCTAAGCGAGCTGCTTGGAGGAAATGCTGCGAAACAATCGCTGACATGCCTACAGCGGCACGAATCCATAAATCGGTCGTAAACGAACATGTCAACTGTGTAGGGTTACTGAAGAAGAATGACGGAACCTACACGACGTCCACACGGTCCGGACACACTTAGAACCTTACTTCAGGTACATTTCCCAGGCTCATCTCTTAACACATCTCATGTGTACTCACACACAGTTAACCACAGGGTTTATGTGGACAGTAGAGTTAATAGTTTATCTGGAAAAATATTCAGTCCAGAGAAATTTTAATGGGCGGTAGGCACATTTAAAGATACTCAACTCAATCCCTAAAAGAGACATGTTCTGCACTTTACCAGATATTATGGTCAGGCAACACTGCTTTGGAAGGTTATTCGAGGTTGAAATATTGGACCGCGAAAACTGGTCCAATGGTGCTCCAACACTGGACCCTAGAAGTCCGGTCTGGTTCACCGACGGTTCGAAGATTGATTCTGGAGCTGGAGCTGGGGTTTTTGGACCCAACACAAAGATTTCGGTACCTATGGGTACGACTCCCACTGTGTTTCAGGCTGAAATCCATGGCATTGAGATTTGCGCCAGACACAATCTCCGCAAGGGGATCAAAGGCGCTAGAATACATATCTTCTCAGATAGCCAAGCAGCACATATGGCACTGTCGTCCAACCAAATGTACTCCAGAACCGTGAAATGCTGCTACGATGCATTACAAAACCTTGCCAAATACAACAGGGTAAACTTGGTTGGGTACCTGGACACCTGGACACCAAGGGCAACGAATCTGCAGATGAGCTTGCTAGGGCTGGCTCAGAATCTATGTTTAAAGGTCCTGAATCTTATTGTGGCGTCAATTGGGCAACAGCTACAACGCGGATTAACGAATGGGAAAACAAACTTCGTCTAAACCACTGTACTAGTGGGCCAGGTCTAAGACAATCCAAACGATTAATCAAGCCTTACTCCTATAAGGAAATCCTTAACTTAGATAGGGAAGGCATTGAGAAGCTTGTGAGCTTTCTTACTGGCCATTGCGGCCTGAGATACTACCTTAACAAGATGAACCTGTGCCAAGAGAAGGACTGTCGGTTCTGTTTAGAGGAGGATGAAACTTCCGAGCTCATTCTTTGTGAATGCCCGGCACTACACTGGTTAAGGAAACGTATTCTCCACAAGGAGATACTTACTTCAGTGGAACTGAAATGCTCCGCTACTAAAGATATACTCACTTTCATAAGGGAGGTAGTACGTCTGTTAGATTAACTCCAACCCTCCGATACAATAGATCTTTCAGGTCGCGGGCATGGGATGTACAAGACGAAGAAAAAAAGGATCCAAATAGCAGGAATGCTTCTTGCAGACGTCCAGGCGCATCTGATTAGTCCATCCACATCCTGAAAAGTCATAGCATGCACAATTGTGTTCATGAAAATATCTATTTGTCAATGGAAGACCTAACTAAGGATGCAGAAAGAGACAAAGCACATTCGGGTCTTGAGAAGTCCTTCCTGGAGCCTGGTCTAACAATCTCATTGCAAATCTCGTTCCCAAAAATGTCAGTGCTACCTCCGATACAGACAAAAGTCAGAGAATTTCACCCTGTGATCGCAGTCAGAGAGTTCTTAGATTCACGAACTATTTTGGAAGCAGTTTAAGGATTGATCAATGCCTTAAACGTGTTACCACAGACACAAATACTAGGACCCTTACACCTGTTCCTTGCAATATATGTAGTCGATGGATATTAGGTTTGCATAAAATTCTATTTGGAAAACAGGTGCATATTTGTTTAAGGAAAAGTGATGCCTAATGTTGTCGTATTCAACGAAGACACCAGCACCATACCATTGACTAGTTTTGGAGCCATTCGTTAAAATTCGAATACATTCCATTTTTGGCTCAGACTCTGGCTTAGGTACCAGTCCTAAATACAAGGAAAGGTACCTTTCAATTCACGTAACAGTAGAGGTTCTGGTATCATTGCGTCAGTTGGCTTATCCATGAGTGCGGAGTCGTAGTATAAGTGCCGCACAAGGCCATCAAAATTCCACTGTGCATTATACTAGAAATCATTTCACATAAGACTATGCATAGACTATGCATATAGTACAGTGCATATACATATCTACGCAAAGGCCTTTTCCGTCGAACAACGGGCTCGGAGATCTGCGTTTGATGGTAGGCTCAGAGTGCCGGGATCTGTGCTTTTAGGGTAGGCCTGGGGCTCGGAGATCTTTGCTTGACGGCAGGCTCGGAGTAACGGGATCTACGCTTTTAAGGTAAGCCCGAGGCTCAGAATTCTGCGTTTTACGGCGGTTTCAAATTATCAAGTCCACTGAAGGCGCCGGAAATCCCGCTTCTATTGACGGTCAAAAACAAACTTCGCCCAAAGGGGGAGATCTTAAATGGAATTCGGGTTGGCTGTGATGCAGCAGTCCCGAAGGATTTATGGCTGTTGGCCGCAGCACAACCTACCTTACTGGCACCAGTTTCATTGTGATGAGTCTCCCCTGTAAGCTATAATATACGAGGGTGGATTATAAAGTTCGCAGCCTAAGCAGAAGTAGTTTTAATTCTAAATTGGTACTTTCTCTGTTTTGTTTCCCAACATTCTAAGAACAACTCTATGAACTTTTATTCCTGTTTAATTCGGTTCACACTTATTCATACCTAAGGCAGGAAAGAGCTCGCACGTGGAACCCATCAGATCTATCAGTCTATCGTCCTTTCTGCTTAAAACCTTAGAAAGGTTAATTGATATCCATCTTCGGCATAGTATTAGCCCAGCTCTGCTCTCGACGTCCGAACATGCGTACTGCAAAGGCAAATTGGTTGAGACAGCCTTATATTCGCTTGTGCGCACCATCGAAAAATCATTGAGCATCAAAGAATACACCATGGTGGCTTACCTTGACATTGTGGGAGCTTTTAACAATGTCAAACCGAAGGCGATTACCGACGCACTTGTAAATCTGAAAGCGGATACTTCGCTCGGAGTGTTGATCAATCAATTGCTTACATGCAGGATTATTAACACACAGCTGGGCGGAGCATCGGCCAGAAGAACTGCTCGCTGCGGTACACCTCAAGGTGGAGTCTTATCACCTCATCTGTGGAACCTGGTAGTTAATGAACTACTGATGGACTTGGATACGTCAGGTTGTAGAGTGATCGCCTATGCTGACGACATTGCTATTGCTGCCTCAGGTAAACACCCGGACACTCTCAGGGATATCCTCCAATATGTTCTCCATCGGCTCACCAAATGGGCATCCAAATGTGACTGGGGGTTAACCCCCATAAAACGGAACTCATTCTCTTCACGAGGAAATATATATGATAAATGGCACCAGTCTCACCTTCTGTGAAAACGCAAAATATCTGGGTCTTATTTTGGATAGGAAATTAAACTGGAAGACCAATCTACTAGAGCGAATCAACAAAGCTAATGTAGCTCTCTATTCCTGTAAAAAGGCTATAGGTAGGAGATGGGGTATCAAACCTCAAATCACTCATTGGCTATACGTGTCCGTTATCAGGCCTATACTACTATATGGCGTGATCGTATGGTGGTCTGCTCTTGACAGGGCTGTCGGCAAACAGATTGCTGCCTATGCGGCCATCCGCCTGAAAGCCTCCTCTCAGTGGTCTAGCTATCGCTTTGGCCACTCCTCGATCCTTGATCTTCTCAACTTCAAGCACGAAAACACGGACTACACCCCGCTGAAACTGAGATTTGACCGTAACTTCCGTACGAGCATCCCTAACCGGGATGTATGGGACACTTCCCCCCCTGTCGATGGTAGTTCGGTTCACTTCTTTACTGATGGATCTAAGACGGAGGGTGGGGTGGGTTGTGGTGTTTTCTCCGAACAGCTCAATCTGAGCATCTCTTTCCGCCTCACTGATCATTGTAGCGTTTTCCAGGCGGAAATCATGGCGATTAAGGAAGCCCTGTCCTGCCTGAAATGTAATGTATTATCTGTCAGGGATATTAGCATTTTCACTGACAGCCAAGCGGCAATCAAGTCCCTGGAATCGTTCTCCTTCACTTCAAAGGCTGGCTTAAACTGTCGTCTATCTCTTAAGGAGATGACAGAGTAGTTCAACATTCACCTATGCTGGGTGCCGGGCCACAGAGACATTCCAGGTAACTGCAGGGCTGACGATCTCGCCAGACAGGATACCACTCTAAGGATTTTGCCTGAAAGGCAAGCCCTGGGTATGCCCCTCACTACTTGTAACTTTATATTTAAGCTGAACGCTATTAGCACGACCAACCTCAGATGGGGATACGGCTCAAAGTGTCATATTTCGAGACAGATCTGGCCTAAGCTGGATCAAAAACGTACTGCCGATCTGATCAAGTTAAAGCGTACACAAATCAGCTGCGTTGTCGATGTTCTCACTGGACACTGTCTTATAGGCCAACACGCCAAAAGACTTGATCTCTTCTCCAACGATTTCTGCAGAAGCTGTAGGGACGAGGAGGAGGAGGAAATCATCCTTCACCTGCTATGCACATGTCCAGCCCTGTCGCATAAAAGAATTCTCCATCTAGGGTCCGCCTTCCTTGACGACCTCTGCGATCTGGCGTCCTTGGACGTCCTGAGCATCTATCGTTTTATCAAAAGCTCCGGTTGGTTTTGTTAGTCCCTGAGTGGCCTAATTGGTTTGATCCATGGTATCACAAAGGACCTTCATTGGTATAAGTGTGTCTGCACTCTCGTGTGTACAGCCAACCTATCCTAATTCAGTTCACATAAATGCTTAAGTGAGTAATTAAGTAAAGTAAATCAAAAATAAATGAAATAAATCTTTATAGTTGTTTTTTTTTTTTTTTTTATATAATTTGCGCACACTCAAGGGGTTATGTATACCCTTAATATGGCTTTAAACAGTTTGGGGGTTGGAAAAGATAGATGGAGAGAGAGAGAGAAAGATTTGGTGTAGTGGTTTAAAGCTTAGTTGTTTATGCTTCAGAGAAAATATGGGGATGGTGACTTTTTGTTATTTTTTGACTTTGCTTCTGATTCACAATATTTTTTTCCAATTACTGATTTCATAGACAGATCAATCATCCAACAGAGTGAAACATTTTTCTAGCCATGTGACCAAGCTTCTGCCAGTTTTACGCCTTTGCATGTATTCACAAGCTTTCGCAATTGATCGGACTGACTTTATATATTTCATTAGAAATAAATAAATGCTTAGGATTCTAACCATTAACCATTAGCGTGGCAGTTGACGACGTTACCACTTCACCATTGCCACCACCAATTTTAATTAATTAATTTGTTTGTTTATTATCAGTAGGTCTACTTATCAAGGAAGTCCCTTTCTAAGTACGAATCACTCCCCTAAAAGAAAAGGAAGCATGAGTAACGTAATAAATTTGAAGACGTAAGTAGACGTTCGGAGCGCGTCAGTTTTCGTGATATGAGCTGAGCATAGGCCTACAAGTAGTGATTTTCTTATACATCTGAACATTGAAAGAAACTAAAATAATACAAAACGAAAAGCGATCTTAGGGATATCTTCATTACTATGTGGGAATATTTGATTTTCCGTTTCCACTTCAAACCGTCGCAGTGGGGTATCCACTTATGCATTCGGTTGATTAAAAATCAAATTTCAACTGATTCTGCGAAGGTTAACACGATGACACAGGAAGTGAAAGGTATTTTCCACTACCTCAAGGTCTCGGTAGCTTCTGCAGATACGTTGCTCGTTTGTGATTCGTATCCATAGTCAGTTCATCACAAACAGATTGCGACTTGTTGTTACCTTTCGTACTAATTAAACCGAATACTTGTTTAGATAGATGACACTGTTGATCTATTTTCATCTATTGTGGGTCTGAATAATTTGCCACATACTCGTACTGTTGTATCATTTAAAATAATTGATATCGAGATTACTCTCAGTTTCTGTAAGCTTTTGGTAGAAAAATTTTATTCAAAAGAACCAAAACGAAATAAGATCTACAACGTCAGCAGAACCTTTCAAGAGCTTTTTCCCAGCAGGCCCAGCAGCCGAGAACAGCAACGGGATTGCCGAGCCATCGAAGAACTTTGACCACAAGGGAACAGACCTGATGTCAGAGGATCCGACAATAGACTATTGTTAAACGTTTGAGTCCAAATAAAGTACGTCTTTCCCAAAGTTTTACATGTGTTTCTTTGGGGACAACCGAAAGTGTGATTTATGCGCAAAAACATAATTGTTATGCAGTGGCCAGCGCAGTCTATGGGGTGATGTCAAGAAGGCGCTCGGCAATATCAAACACAGAAATCAGGAGGAACTGTGGCAACCCGTACCAGCGGCATCCTGGGAGCATATATCTGCTGAAAGGAACTAAAGTCTGGGAGAAGGTGTCAGGCTATTTTGAAAAATACCAAATATTGAAGCCAAGTTTAGATTAAACAATTTCAGGAGTATCTTTTCATAATTAGGGCTACAATAACTGATTTAAATAATGTTTAAGTACAAACCCACTTAGAAGCCCTGAATACCACAGTTGTGGAAGTTTCTGATTGTAGCGCAAACGCTGCAGTTAGTTCAGATTAACTTCCACCACTCCATTACGGCTTCTGCCGGCCTTCTTCTCCGTCTCTCAAAGGGCAGGGAAGATATAGTCTTGGTCCAGGTGCCTTGGGTTGTGAACAACTTGGTATGTGGACTCAAGACTCCTAATTACTACACCCTGTATGTGCGTAACGTAGGTAAACCCAGATCGTGCATACTGGCGAAATGTATCCTAAATGTAGCCTTACTCCCCAATTACAGCGATCGAGATACAACAGCAGTAAAAATAGAAACACCCAGCGGTTCTTACTACTTGGTCTCGGCGCGTCTCGCCCATGATAACATGGTTTCTCTTTTTGGGGCTAACCTGGAAAGACTGATCGGGGCTAGTCAAACGGTTGTCCATGCGATCATATGAAAACACAAGCGTTTTCACTCAGCTGAGGCCTACCAACTCCTACTCTCAACCTCCACGCGGTGACAGCTGGGTGCCTAGTACCTTAATCCAAGAAATGGGTAACCAACCCCGTTTGCGGATTCTTGGTGGCAGCAGATGAGAGAGGGGGGGAAGAGTGCTTTTCTCACTAGAGCACTTCTTCCTGTTCCAGGCGGCAGCGGACGAATTCCCTAGACGGAGTCAACGGTGGCGTCTATAGTTCCAGTTAGGTTGAACTTAGTGAATACCTTGCGCGAGCTGCTTCGACGTATTCGGATCACAGGTCGGTAATGAATTTCCAATGTTGGTCAGGACATTGGAATAGAGATGGTGGCGGAGGAGCCCTTAATGGGCCAACGGCAGCGCTCATACTCCCGTAGTGGACTACTGGCACCGGTGTACCCGGCCCCTCGTCCTAGGGGAATAATTAAGGAACTGGCCCTCCAGGTTGGGGGTTGTGCCGTCGGGGTAACTTCCCTACCACGAAAAAAACGCATGGTTCCGAAACAACCAAAAGCCTCGGATAAGGATGACCCAACTAATGACGACCCCAGCAAACGAAATAAGGACAACGACCTTCGGATCTGTACGTGGAATGTTCTGTCCCTTTACAGACCACGTGCAGCCGAACAACTAGCAGAGGTCCTAGACTGCTATAAAGCAGATATTACCGCCATACAGGAAGTGCGATGGGATGGGCCGGGCAAAAAGAGGATGAAAAACTGTGACATCTACTACGGTGATTGCTACAGAGGCAACAGGCAACGCTTATTCGGATGCGGATTTGTCATACGCGGCAGACTTAGGCAAGAAGTCTTAAGCTTCCGACACGTAAGCGAGCGTATTATGACTATCCGGATCAAGGCTAAATTCGCTAACATAAGCCTAATATGTGTTCATGCCCCCACAGAAGAAAAGGACCCTGCCTCCAAAGAGTGTTTCTACGAGCTCCTCGACAAAACATACGAGCAATGTCCTAAATACGACGTTAAGATCGTATTGGGCGATTTTAACGCCAAAATAGGAAAGGAGGACGTCTTCGGTAGAGCAGTCGGTAAGCATAGCCTACACGACACCACGTCTGATAACGGACTAAGGCTAATTGATTTCGCTGTGGAGCGAAATGTCACCATAGCAAGCACATGGTTTCCTCATCTCGATGTTCATAAGCAGACATGGCGGTCCAATGATCATGTCACGATCAACCAAATTGATCATATTGCGATCGACGCAAGGCATGCCTCCAGTATTCTGGATGTCCGGACCTTCCGAGCGGCCAACATAGACTCGGATCATTACCTTGTTGTAGCCAAGGTACGAATGCGGATATCCCAATCTGAGCAACAAAGAAGAATTACTGTGAGAAAATTTAACGTCGAAAAGCTACAATCGCAAGAGACCGCCAGACTCTTCGCTGAACGCGTATCCCGAAATCTCTCAATCACCCCTATACCGCCAGCATCAAGTGCCGAAGACCAGTGGCAACGCTGCCAACATGCCATCAGAAACGCCGCGACTGATGTGCTGGGTCTCGCTCGCCCACCACCACGAAACCCCTGGTTTGACGAAGAATGCCGGCGAGTGCATGCAGCAAAACAAGAAGCATACAAAGCGGCGCTGCAAAGGAAGACGAGAGCTGCTCGTGAGCTCTACGAGCAAAAGAGACGGGAAGAACATCGGCTTCTCCAAAAGAAGAAGAAAGAGCATGAGAAGCGCGCGATCGAGAATATCGAGAGTCTATACTCCAGGAACAATGTACGGAAGTTTTACCAAAAGGTAAAAAGAACGTGTCAGAGAAGTAATACACGTACAGAAACCTGTAGAGATGAGAATGGAAACCTCGTAGTAGAATCACAGTCGGTGCTGAGAATATGGAAAAACTACTTCTGCAGACTGTATAACGGCGACGAAGACCAACATCCCGCTGTCAGGCAGAATGATCCATTCAACATGGATGATGATAGTCAAAATTTCCGTCCACCTGACCAAAACGAAGTGAGGATAGCAATATCCAAGCTAAAATCGAACAAGGCTGCTGGACCTGACGGTTTACCGGCCGAACTTTTCAAGGCAGCTGGGGATGAATTGGTAGAGTGCATACACCAACTCATTTCTAATATTTGGTCAGAGGAGTGTATGCCTGATGAATGGAATCTCAGCATCGTTTGCCCGATCCACAAGAAAGGAGACCCCCTCAACTGCGCCAATTATAGAGGCATCAGTCTCCTCAACATCGCATACAAGATCTTTTCTGCGATATTGTGTGAACGCCTTAAACCTTTTATCAACAGCCTGATTGGACCCTATCAGTGCGGTTTCAGGCCAGGAAAGTCCACCATCGATCAAATCTTCACACTTCGGCAGATCCTGGAGAAAACCCAAGAATTCCAAATCGATACTCACCACCTCTTTATCGATTTCAAGGCCGCCTATGACAGCATCTATAGAGAAGAGCTTTATAGAGCCATGTCTAGTTTTGACATCCCTGCCAAACTTGTCCGCCTGTGCAGGCTGACGATGGAGAACGCTCGCTGCTCCATCAAGGTCGGTAATGACCTCACCGAGACCTTTGATGTCAAAAAAGGCTTTAGACAAGGTGACGCGCTGTCATGTGACTTCTTCAATATTGTACTTGAACGGATTGTGCGGAACTCACAAGCCAACACCGGAGGCACAATCTATTACAAGTCTGTACAACTGCTTGCATACGCCGACGATATAGACATTATCGGAAGATCTCAGCGGGCTGTCACCGGTGCTTTTGCAAGCATTGAGGCGGAAGCGGCCAAAATGGGTTTGGCGATAAACGAGGGCAAAACCAAGTATATGCTGTCAACTAGAAGGGAAAACCAACATCGACGAATTGGACAAAACGTCACCGTGGGCAGCTATAACTTCGAGGTAGTAAGGGACTTTGTCTACCTTGGCTCTGCTATAAATTCAGCAAACAAAATCAGCGCAGAAATCAATCGAAGAATAACTCTTGCCAATCGCTGTTTTTTGGGCTTATAAGGCAATTCAACAGTAAACCCCTCTCTCGAACAACTAAGGAGACTCTATATAAGACCTTGATCATCCCAGTCCTGCTTTACGGTGCTGAAACATGGACTTTATTAAAAGAGGATGAAGATATCCTTGGTCGCTTCGAGAGAAAAATTCTTCGTAAGATTTTCAGTCCCGTTTGCGTTGACGGGTTTTGGAGGAGAAGATTCAATCACGAACTATACGAGCTGTACAGCGACATCGACCTAGTCAAAAAACTGCGTATTGGACGTCTGAGATGGCTAGGATATGTAGAGCGAATGGACACCAACGCTCCGGCCCGCAGAGTCTTCGAATCTAACCCCGAGGGACGACGCAGTAGAGGGAATTATCGCCGTAGGTGGCGCGCACAAGTTCAAGGGGACCTCGACCAACTTGGAGTGCGCAACTGGAGGCAATTAGCTAAAGACCGAGCTAAATGGAGAGGCTTGTTGGTTGAGGCCCAGGTTCACCCCGAACTGTAGCGCCACCTAAGTAAGTAAGTAAGATGCGGGGAGGCAAAAGACTGGTCTCATAATTGGATGTGATACTAACGCTCACCATACTGTGTGGGGCAGTTCCGACATTAACAAAAGAGGTGAGCTACTTTTTGACATCATTCTAAGTACAAACCTTATTTTGTGCAACATAGGTAACGAGCCTACTTTCGTCACCAGAAATAGGCAAGAAGTATTGGACATCACCCTTGCCACACATCAGGAATTGGAAGGTGTCAAGTGAACCATCATTCTCGGATCACAGGTATCTCCAATTCTCTTTATACGTAGATTCTATTAGCCCGGCAGTTTTTAGGAATTACCGTAAAACCGACTGGCTCAAGTATAGGTCAGCGATAAGTAATTTATTTACCTTAAATAACCTTAATCTCCCTTGCAACCCCCAAGAACTTGATCGCATGGTTGAAGATTTAACCTCAGCTTTAAATACAGCGATGACTTCTTCCTGCCCTTTGATTCAACCCAGGGTCAAGAAGAAGCTACATTGGTGGATTGCAGGTTTAGGCCCCTTAAGAAATAATTGCAGACAATTTTTAATAATGCCAAAATTACGAGAGACGCGCTATATTGGGACTTGTAAAAGGAATCCATCAATATATACAAAACAAGAATTAAGGAAAGCCACACGTAATTCTTGGAGACTCTTTTGTGGTAAAATAGAAAATTCTCTCTTCAAATCCAATAACACCCAGTTACCTTAAGAAAACCGATGGGTCTTCGACTACTTCAAGTGAAGATTCGCTAAATTTACTGCTTGACACTCATTTCCCAGGCAGTTCCCAAGCTGTTAGCAACATGGTTTTCAGTAATCCATCTGCACAAAAAACAAACTCCTCAAAACTTATTACACAGAGCAAGCTTCAGTGGGCACTGCACAGCTTCAAATCATATAAATTCGCGGGACCAGACGGCATTATACCAGCCGAGTTGCAGAAGTCATCGGACATAATCCTGCCGATGCTTGAGACAATTTTTAGAAGTTGTCTAGACCTGGTATATATCCCAAAGATATGGAGAGAAGTTAAAGTTGTCTTCATACCCAATGCGGGTAAATGCTCTCACATAAATCCAAAAGATTTCAGACCGATAAGTCTATCATCATTCCTCCTAAAACATTAGAACGACTGATTGATATCCATTTACGCTACAGTATTGATAAGAAACTACTGCCGGCGGCCCAACATGCATATTGCAAAGGCAAATCAGTGGAGACGACGTTACACTCACTGGTGCGTAAAATAGAATACTCCCTGTTTCATAAGGAGTATACAATGGTTGCTTTTCTGGATATAGAAGGCGCTTTCAACAATGTCAATGTATCAGCGATAGCAGATGCACTATCAGACCTGAAGGTCGACAGCTCAATTTGCAAATTGATTAATCTACAGCTTATTGGTCGGATTATCAACTCTGGTCTGGGTGGGACACCTACTAGAAGGTCTGTCAGTAGAGGCACTCCCCAAGGTGGTGTTCTGTCCCCCCTTTTGTGGAATTTGGTGATCAATGAGCTATTGATAATCATGGAGGGCGAGCGATGCACGGCGATCGCTTATGCAGATGATGTTGCCTTGTCTGTCTCGGGAAAGCACTTAAATACTCTAAAAGAACTTCTTTAAAACGCTTTAAATAAGCTCACTAGATGAGCGTTTCGGTGTGGTTTGGGTGTAAGCCCCCACAAAACTGAACTAATACTCATCTCCAGGAAATATAAAATTCCGTTAGTCAACCCTCCTTCTCTCAATGGTATCAACTTAACTTTCTCTGACACAGCAAAATATTTGGGTCTTATCCTGGATAAGAAATTAAGATGGAAACTTAATATTCAAGAAAGAGTAAAGAAAGCTACCGTAGCACTTTTCTCTTGCAAAAAAGCCATCGGGAATAAATTGGGTTTATAACCTCGGATCACTCACTAGCTCTACATCTCGGTCATAAGATCGATACTTAAGTACATATGGAGTGATTGTCTGTTGGACTGTAAAGATATAAATCGCGATTATCTAAGCAAGGTCCAGCGTACAGCTTGTCTATGCACAAGCGGAGCACTACGCATAACTCTCTCTGCGGCACTACACATTTTGTTTCATCTAATACCCTTCAATATTTTTAGCAAGCAAATGGCAGCGAATGCAGCCGTTCGCATTGAAGCTACCCAACAGTGGTCAAGAAAAGAATTTGGCCACGCTTCCATTCTGAATAAATTCAAAATCTCTCCCGAAAACACGGACTACACCATCCCACACCTAAATTTTGATAAGACCCTCCTCGTCATCATCCCTTCTAGATCACTCTGGGAGGATGATGGGTTTTTAGAAGATGAGTCAATTCACTTCTACACTGACGGGTCAAAAACCAAAGACGGAGTTGGTGGAGGTATTTTCTCTGACAGTCTTAATAAGAAAAACGTGATATCTGCTAGAGATATCCGTATCTTTTCAGACAGCCAAGCAGCAACCAAATCCCTGGAATTGACCGCTATAAATTCCTTAGTAGCTCTAGATTGCCGATCGCCTCTTGCGGAGATGGCTGAGCAGTTCAATATTCCCCTGTGTTGGGTGCCGGGGCATAGGGATATTCAGGGGAATTGTAAGGCCGATGAACTCGCCAGAATAGGAACAACTATACGCATCCTGCCCGATAAAGGCTCCTTAAGTATACCAATCGCTACTTGCAAACTTAAACTTAAGTTGGATGCTGTCGAGAGTACAAATCTTAGGTGGACAAATGGATCAACATGTCTAGCGACAAAACAGATTTGGCCTGGATTTTGGAGCTGGATCTAAAACGTTATAAGAATTTGATTTCTCTCAACAGATTGCATATTGGCGCTATAATAGGTGTCATCACTGGACACTGTCTAATAGGCAAGCATGCTACAAGGCTAGGCACTTTTGCAAACGATTTTTGTAGAAATTGCATGGATGAAGAAAAGGAGGAAACTTCTTTGTTTCTGCCCAGTTCTCTCCCGTAGAAGGAGAGAGATTTTCTCCATGATCCACGTAGTATCACAATGGACTGCTGAGATAGAGGTGGGTCAAAAAACCATCACAATAAGCACCACTAGAGGCTGTCCACAAGGAGGGGTATTATCACCTTTGATGTGGAGCCTAGTAGCAGATGAACTATTGCACAAATTGACAGGTGCCGGCATTACGTTCCAGGGGTACGCCGACGATATAGTCATTGTTGCAAGAGGAAAATTTGAAGAAACGCTATGCGAAATCATTCAGAGGGGTCTACGAATCACACAGAAGTGGTGTAAAACGGTAGGACTTAGAGTGATCCCTACCAAAACCACTTTGATACCCTTCACCAAGAAAATACAGTGAAAGCGAATGCAACCCATCCTGTTGGAAGGGATCAGAGTTGACCCACAGAAACAGGTCAAGTATCTAGGTCTAAAACTAGACAGCAAACTCCTCTGGAGAGAACATGTAGAAACTGTGGTAACCAAAGCCACCAGAGCACTTATGGTGTGCAAAAACATTTCAGGAAAGACCTGGGGTTGTAGCCCAGCCACACTGAGGTGGATGTATCTGATGATAGTAAGACCCATCATCACTTACGGGGCAGTGGCATGGGTCAACAGAACTAGACTAACCACGACGAGGACATCCCTCAACAAAGCGCAAAGATTAGCCTATATATGTATAACAGGAGCCATGCGAATCTGTCCCACAGCAGCTCTAGAAGTGATCGTAGGGATACCTCCGCTACACATAGTGCTAGAGCGCATCGTCAAGGAGACCATTTTAAGAATCAGCAAAGAGGGCATCGGGAAAGGAACATGCATCGCAAAGAAAGAGCGAGTAACCCTATCTAAATCGGTGCTGCTTCTGGACTGGCCCAGAGATGATATGGTCAGGTAATACTGCTTTGAAAGGAAATTTGACTCAAAGCTGAGCAACAAAAGAGACTGGAGCAGCGCATCCCATAGATACCAATTCAAGCAACATACATCTACTGGCGCTGGGGCAGGAGTGTACGGGACCTGGACTAGATATTCAGAATCACTGGGAATATTGCCCAGTATATTTCAAGCGGAAGCTCACGCGATCGAAAGATGCGCGCAATTCAACTTAGACAGGAAATATCACCGGCAGGACATCGCGATACTATCAGACAGCCAAGCCGCTATTAAAGCACTGACCTCGCATGAGATCAGATCTAAACTGGTATGGGAATGTCTCACCAGGATCAACAAACTGCGAGAAACAAACAAAGTAACTCTCTACTGGGTACCAGGACATGTATGAGTGGAGGGGAATAAAGCAGCTGATGAACTAGCTAGAAACGGTTCAGACACGCCGTTCCTAGGACCAGAGCCCTTCTGTGGGATAGGACCCCACAAAATAAGGGAAGACTTAAGGAAAGAAGAAGAGAACAAATGGGCCAAACATTGAGACGATATCCCCCAAATAAGACAGGCAAAGGAACTTCTGGGGAAATACAACCAGAAAAGAAGGAGAGCCTGCCTAAGAGTTAGTAAGAATCGGCTTCACATCTTGGTGGGCATGTTAAAAGGTCACTGCAGACTCAAGGAGCACCTTAGGAAACTGGGAATAGAGGGAGACGGACAATACAGATTCTGCAGGGACTTCGCAGAAACACCAGCGCACCTTCTTATGGAATGCGAAGCACTGATCCACAAAAGAAGGAATCACCTTGGTGCCTACTTCCTATCAGAAACGGATTTAACTTCGCTGGATCCACTGAAGATACTCCGGTTTGCTGTAGCAGCTGGACTGGAGGAAGTGCTCTAGACCGAGTATATCATCGGCTAGAACCTTAGTAAGGGGGGCACAATAGATCTTTTATAGGTCGCAGTGCACTTGCACCTCTCAACAATATACATCTATCTATCTATCTATATCACAATGGACCTATTATTGGTCTAAGTGTGTTGGCGATTAGCTGGCAGCCACTTCAACCTAACGTAACCTAAGTACAAACCTATTGCTTTGCACACGATTGAAGCTTTTCATGAGTTTTGCAGGAAGTGCATTTCGTGTTTAAAAAAAAAAAAAACAAACAAAAAATCATCTTCAGTGAAGAATGAAGCACATTTCCACGTAAACGGGTAGGTTTCGGGGTACAAATTCACAAGTCACTCACTGCTGAGGTTTTTGCGCTGGCGGAATCATCGGACTGTACTTCTGCGAAAATTATGCCGGTAACGCTATTACGGTGAACGGTCAACGTTATAGTGACATGTTAACAAACTTTTTATGTCGTAGATTGGATGGCATGGACTTATACAATACATATGTGGTTTCAACATGATATTTAAAAATAAATATCATATCATATTGAATCACCCTATAGTTGTGATTTTGCAGCATCGTAAGTTTCTTTTTGACATCCTGACAGCAACCGATAACAGCTCCGATTCTCTATTTCCGTCGATCTAGCTCACCACTGCGCTTCGGATCATATTACAATTCTATATTAAGAGTCCCCAGGAGATGTCTGCTTTACATAGCTTTGGAATTACGATTCTCATAGAAGTATTCACGGGTCATAAATCTACAACTGGATAGTGGTTTCCAACCGTAACTGTGAGTAGGTGATTGCGAATTTATGCGGTTTCGCGTTTACGATCCTTCTTCGTAAATTATTTTCCTAATCGTCTTCACAGAATTTAATACCAAGTTTTATCGACGACAATGCGTCGCGAGTTTCATTGGCATTTCAGAACGTATATTTCGGCAGTTCATAATTTCTATGACACAAAACTCCAATACATTTCTATCACCCACACCGATAGTTAGGCATTCCAAAGAATTTTCTAAATCTTCCATGTAAAGCCTACTGATTTCTATTTCCCCCGACTTATAAAAAGATACAAACAGCGTATTAAAGATAAATAATAATATTTCAGGCCAAAAGTATTGATTTCACTTTTCAAACGGTGGATTTGGCTAAAGAAAAGTGAGCAAAATAGAAAAATGAATTCTCAAACAAAACACGATCACGCATCTTTGTGTTTTTATTGGACGGTTAAAACCACTCATGTTTTATTTCATTTAAATGCTAAATTCAGATCCCAATTCCGGTGATAGGGGGATGGATATGCCGATTCGTCGCCGCTGTGTATCTTGTATCTCTTTCGATTTGCATAAAAATTCCATCGATGAAATCAAAATAAAGTTTCGCTGATTATATTTGGTTTTGAAACGTTTGCCGCAAAAGACAACGCGACAGATACAAGAAGAACTTGGCAGAGAAGTCAACGACATCGATGAACGACTTCGATGCCGAGTGTGGCTTCGAATTAATGTTTATTCATCACTTCCTCTGTTGGATGGTTGTATCTTTTTTTTTTTGTCATCGCAATGGCAGACACCTGAAGAGGCTATAAGCCGAAAGTGATTCCGATTTAATAGGAGGCTGGTTTCTCTGCGACTAATTTGTATCTTTTCTATCGATGTGCGGCTGGTAGACACGTCAAGTTTGTATATCAAGTTCACGCGTGTTGTAAGGTATTTTATTTTTATCTGAGGGATTTGGAGATATTATCGGAGTAATGCTAATGCGGTTGAGAAATCAAAAGAGGCACGCTTCGATGGAATTTATTTGAAAATATCAATTTTCTTGAGAAGTTTATTGGAAACGGTTTAACATAAGATCAGTGTTAATGGGGCGAATCTAATCGCATTGAAGATGCAACACTGGAAATATTTTATTTTAATGCAGATAGTCGAATGTATTATGTCACGTTAGACGTAACGGAATAATAGTTGGTGGATAGCTTTAGGCAAATTTATTTAAATCAACCTTAAGTAAATCTTTTACATTCTTCCATTTTTCTCACAAGGTTATCTTTAGATACTTATGTTGGTCTTATGCAATTCGCTGGACTAACATTGCATATAGTGGTTAGAGGCCTAAGTTGATAAGTTTGAAACATTTTCTTATTTCCATAATGCTAAGTGATTTCAACATTAAATTATTTCTCATTACGGAGATAGTGAGAGTAAATCCTAAAGGGTCCAGGTTATTTTTAACTCCCAATATGTTTTTCCTAAGAGTATTACATTAACCCTAACCCCTTCCATACATTTAAGTCCATCCATTTTTCGATCTTAATATGAACACTCTCCGTTTTTTGGACTGACTGGAGTGCGGTCGAGCACACTACATCGTAAACTTAAATAAAGTTATCAAGTGTACATCATCATCGTCGAGTCCGAACCGGCAAGAGTCCAACGATTCTACATTTTGGTCCACGACTGATCAATTTGAAGTTATATCCTTCATTCAGGCGAACCCCACAGGCGGATCAGTAGAAATGCAGTGAAGTTGGAGGGTTATGATCCCTCATTTTCGGATCATAACCTCGCTGATAAAAGGAAGAAGAAGAAGATCCTTCATATTATAAGTAAACATATGTTTACTTACATAGCCTCATATGATCGAAGATGCCAGGTCATAATTCATATGACATCAGACCTGGAACTCACAGACCACAAGACGGAAGCAGTATTAATAAGCAGCAGGAAAGAGTAGAACACTTCACCATTGAGTCGAGCACATACATCAGATTTTTGGGAATGCTGCTAGACCACATGCTCAACTTTAAAGAGCACATGATGTAAGCAGGTGAGAAAACCTCCCGGGCAGTAGCGGCATTATCCAGGCACACAGAATCCCATCGGTAAGGCTGCGGTCACGTCTTGTAAGACTGTAAGCACGTTAACGCATGTACGCCCGTAAATCAAACGTATGAATAATTCATGTATTGGAAATGTTTCACGCTTATTTTGACTAACAAGCGTACAAGCGCTAACGAACTTACGCTCTTACAACGTGAGACTTGAGCGCAGCCTTAGAGTGTGCTGTGCTTTTAGGTTATATGATATATATGTACGTGGCAAGATTATGGTAAAAATGTTTTAGCTATCGAAGCATGCTTACAGTAAGGGTAAGTCTGTAGAGACCACCCTGCACTCTTTCGTTGGCACTGTTGGAAAATCGCTGGCCAGCAAGGAATTCTCGACGGTGGCCTTCCTCGATATAGAGGGGGCTTTCAATAATATAAATCCGGCGGCCATAATGGAAGCCTTCAGGAAACTAGAGATTAATGATAGGCTAAGTCACTGGATCAACCAAATGCTGTTAAGCAGGGTGATCAATTCAGAACTTGGCTGTTGCAAATCAAGAAGATCAGTTCGACGCGTAACACCACAGTGTTGTTTCCACAGTTATGGCTTCTTACCGTGAGTTAGCGATATCTAAACTCAAATTCAACAAAGCCGACGGCCTTGCCGCTGAACTTCTGAAGGCAGGAGGAGAAGAGTTGGTAAGGAGCATGCACGAGCTCATCTGTAAAATCTGGTCGGACGAAAGTTTGCCCGATAAATCCAACCTCAGCATCATTTGCCCGATGCTGAAGAAAGGAGACCCTCTGAACTGCGCCAATTATAGAGGTATAAGTCTCCTCAACATCGCATATAAGATCCTGTCTGCCGTATTATGTGAACGCCTAAAACCGATCGTCAACCATCTGATAGGTCCTTATCAGTGCGGTTTCAGGTCGGGAAAGTTCACAATTTACCAAATATTCACACTACGGCAGACCTTGGAAAAAACCCATGAATATAAAATCGATACGCGCCACCTCTTCATCGATTTCAAAGTTGCTTATGATAGTGTGTATAGAGACGAGGTATACAGAGCCATGTCTAGGCTCGGCATTCCGCTTGTGCAGAATGACGACGGAGAACTCTCGCTGTTCCATCAAAGTCGGTAAGAACATCACCGAACCATTCGACGTCAGGAAAGGTCTTAGACAAGGTGATGCGCTTTCATGCGATCTCTTTAACATAGTACTTGAAAGAATTGTACGAAACTCACAAGCCAACACCGGAGGTACAATCTTCTTCAAGTCTGTACAACTACTCGCTTATGCCGATGACATTGACATAATCGGAAGAACTCAGCGGGCCGTCAATGGAGCATTTACAAGTATTGAGATCGAGGCAGCAAAGATGGGTCTAGAGGTCAATGAAAGCAAAACAAAATATATGATGTCTACAAAAAAGGACAACCAACATCGGCGTCTTGGACGGAACGCCGCAATAGACCCATATAATTTTGAGGTAGTAAAGGATTTTGTCTACCTAGGCTCTATGGTGAACTCCGCAAATGACATCAGTAGGGAGATCACACGAAGAATTATTCTTGCCAATCGCTGTTTCTATGGGCTAAAACGGCAATTGAGTATCAAAGCCCTATCTCGAACTACTAAGATAACCCTTTATGAGACACTAATCATCCTAGTCCTGGTGTATAGCGCAGAGGCATGGGCTTTGACAAAACCGGATGAGGATGCCCTTTTTTATATCGAAAGAAAAGTTCTTCGAGCGATCTTTGGTCCCGTCTGCATGGACGTTGAGTGAAGGAGAAGGTACAATGCCGAACTATACGGCTTGTACAAGGACATCGACTTAGCCAGAATAGTTCATATACAGCGACTAAGATGGCTGGGTCATTTAGAGCGGATGGAGCCCAACCTTCCTGCTAAGAAAGTCTTCGAATCCACCCCGGACGGACGACGCAGTAGAGGACGACCTCGCGGTAGGTGGCGCAAACATGTGGAGGGGACCTCAACCAACTTGGTGTGCGCAAATGGAGGCAGCTGGCTTGTAACCGTGGTGGTTGGAGAAGTTTGTTGGTTGAGGCCCAGGTCCACCCCGGACTGTAGCGCCATCTGAGTGAGTAAGTAAATTTGCGTCATGCCTGACCTGATAGTTTACCAGAATGCATCTGTGTCCTGGCACTCCGGGAAGTGGATAAAGATCGTTAATGGAGACGACTCCATCCATTCCGTCTTCGGATTTCTAGCCACCCGAAGCTGTTTGTGAAATAAGGTCATCCTCGCAGTCTAGTTTGGATGTAATGATCGAAGTTTTAACTGCATATGAGTCATGGCAGGTTGTAGTCGGTATATTCCGCAAGCAGTTCCATTTGCTTTTATCATCATTGTACGGTACGTTAACTGAACCACTGAGAAATGGTGTAGAGGCATGGGACGGCACTAACTGCCGCTTGATTGTCAAAGATATTGTAGCATCCACAGAAAGTGCTTTTCTCACTATTATTATTAAGGAGCATGATGTGGCAATGCTGCCATCTGTCAAAACTGCCATCCTGCACATCAATTTATTTCACACTTCCCATTCCACAATTCACCCCTAGTGGCATTTAACATGTTCGATAATGTTCTGCAGGCTTATATTTGGTATAAATACACCAACCACTACCACACCCGATGAAGGTGAAAATAGCGATGAACAAGTGCGAGTACGGTGAAAGTTAATTATTTGGAAGTTGGTGTTGAGAATAAACGATATTGTGATTAATAGTGAATTTGTAGAGATAGTATAAGTTGAGATTAATAAAGAATAAAGTGAAGTAATTATTTTGAAGTATACCGAAAGTGGATTTGATAGTCGTTTAGTTTAAATACATAGAAGACGGTTTTATTATTACGAATCCCAGCAATAATATTACAATATCTAGGTGTTGCGAATAAAATTGAATGTCAAGAGCAGCTGAAGTGGTTGTTCTGAGGATTCCGTTGATGCACGTGCAGGCCGACATTTGTACACTCCCTACATTGTTGGATTGATCAGATGATCACGCGTTACATAAGGATTGGCCTACTGTGTTAGATAAGCCAGTGTGTGATTTGGTGGTATAGAGTTATCCCACTTACTACCAATAAATTGTTTGCAGCATTAGAGAGCTGTTGTATTTTATGTTGACAAAGTGGATTTTTAAAAAAGTTGGCATGCCAGTGAGCGCAAAAAAGATGACAGGTGGACAGACCGACAGGGTTTAATTGATTCGATTCTTGGTACTGACCATTTGCCAATATACTTTACTAGCTGCGGTACCCAGATTTGCTCGGATGGATACTCTATTGCCAGTGCCGTAACTAGGCTTTTATGCATCCGGAGCGAGCTTCTATATTTGCGCCCTCAAAAAATACACTGATTTTACGAGGTTCGGATATCTAAGTTTTTGTTTAGTAACTTGTTAGAATTAGGCATATATTAACTTTATGTAAACAGAACAAATATATTTGCCAAAATATGTACATACAGGTAAGTATAATACATAAAACACCAAATACAAACCGTAAACGTAAACAAAATAAGACAACTATTTACTTAATGATTTACTCTCCGGGCTTTCCTCATAGCGAAGTCCTTAATGACACCATCATACGACAGAAGTCGTGCTATGTCAGCTTCAATCGGTACAATTTCTAGGCCAGATAACCTTTCCTGACTCATCGTTGACCGCAAGTATGTCTTTATCAGTTAATAAATTTAAAGTTTATTAGGTCCGTTAAGTTTTAAGCTGTAGCAGTTGTTTCCGTATTAAAATTGTTGGTAGTTAGAATCTTAAGCGCTTGCCAAATTTGTGGTATTTGCATGTTTAAAGCGTTGACGGCTCTAGATTTAGAGGCCCATTTAGTGTCAGCGTGTCTTTTTTAAAGAAATTTGCAAGTGCTTCGGTTTCCCATCTAACCGTAGAACTCGAAAAAAAACACAAATATTTTCTGGATTATTCCGAAAAAAGTGATCATATCGGGTGTCACACTAGCAGCGTTTACGCCAGATAAATTCAAAGAATGCACTGCACAGGGCACGTAATCAGCATTTTCATTTATTTTTTTTTATTTTCTATATTTTCCAGCCATATTACTTCCATTGTCATAGCCTTGGCCACGGACATCTTGTATGTTCAATCCGTCCAATTTTAGTTTCTCCAAAAATTCTTTCGACAATCCCTCGCCCGTCTTTTCATGAGACTGGATGAAATCTATAAAACGTTCTTCGATTGTCGCGTTTTGTTCGGATATTTTAACGAATCTCAATATTTGTGACATCTGTTCTTGATGCGATACGTCTGGCGTACAATCAAAAAGTATAGAAAAGTTTTTGCCGCACGAACGTCGTCTAAAATTTGTTTTTTGACCTCAGACGCAAGAATATCCACTAGTTCGTTTTGAATATATGGCGCAAAATATGAAATATTTCCTTTCTTGAGCGATTCGATGTGTGCTCTTAGCTCAGGACGAATTTTGAAATCATATCCACTGCACTTAAGAAAACCCCAGATCCTGATTCTCCACTATGCTCATGAGAGCCCCTGAGAGGTAAATTATTTTCCGTGCAGAACAATACAATGCTAGTACAAATTTTTAAAATATGTTTCCACTTTTTTGTTTCTTGGTCAATAGCTTTTTGTAAAGATGGATCTATTGTGGTCTTACTTTTTATTTGCTGTTCTAGCGTTTTTCATTTAATACAATTTTCTCTATGAAATGTTGAGTTTTCGTGCTCAGGGATACGTTGACTTAAATGACGCCAATCATTAAATCCCTTTTGTGCATCAGCAAGTGCTGGTCTTATTTGCTTAGTCGAAGAAGAACTGAAAAGTAACATGTACATACATGGGAAACAAAATATTGCATCTCTTTTTTTACTGTACATCAACCATGGTCTGGATACCATCTCTCCATAGCTCAATTATTTTGTAAACCAATGCATATGAAGTTTTCGTCTTTCGTCTTCATTTGGAGAAATATTTGTATTACTTTTTCCTTGATCAGGACCTTTCTCGACAAGAAAACAACGAGCGGAATCAGTTAAGGGTAACCAAGAAACAGGATCGTTTTCGTCTAATTGGGTCTTATCAGTTGCAGGTTTCTCTACTATTTGAATTTCAGAATTTGGACTAATATCTTGTTTGGGTTTGTAATGTTGCGAGACTTACAAGTGCCACAGTTTAAAGATCTTTCAACGCGCATTACCTAAAAGTTGGCCCTGGTCATTTTTGCGTCTTCCTGGCCTACGCCCTGTACCTGGGCACCGATGGCACCGCCCTAGTTACGGCACTGTCTATTGCTTAGCTTTTATAAGGCCAATTCTTATCCTACTTAGCCTAAGGATCTACGCAAATAATTGTCTATGTATTGCTCAAATCCGCAACAGCATTGGTTCCGTGGTTTGGGAGTAAAGCAGACAAAACTAACAGACCTTTGTATATTTCTCATTTATAAGTTAGAAGAGTAGATTGATAGGGTTGGACTTAATTTTTCCCTATGTTACAAACTATCTATCAACATTGATATACTCATCGGATATAAAAACGAAAACAACGAAAAATTAATTGCACTTCATCATCATTTAAAATACAGACATTATGCAAACAAATTTTATTTTTTTTATTATTATCTCTATGAAGACAAGAACTGTGGCCGACCGATAAAATTGTTTGCATAATTTGCAAGCACTACATATTCTCTCTCTACGCGACATTTATTAGAAAACAGAACAACGGTTGAGTAATTCAGTTAGTGTTGCTTACTACATATATGCTCCAGATCAGTCATTCTTACGTGACCGTCTGGTATGCTTCTAGAATTCGTGAATTAGAATATTCTAACTGTTTTATGATTTCCGATTAAAACAAATGAGGTATTTAGGTAAAAAATATGAAGTTCAACTTCTTGCTTCACCATCTTTTGGCAAATAAGACAGTTTTGAGATTCCTACTGCGGCTTCTAATGCTTTAAATGGTTGTCACGTTCATAAGATACGAGTATAAGAATTGTTACAGGTTGTATTCGCCACCAATAAATATACGAGATTTAGATTGAAATTGTTGTACTATATACATATATTCTGTTATTATCAATATGGAATACTCTATAGACGGAGTAGTGTAGTTAAGGTGTGAGCTTTCAAGGTATGCCAATCATCTACCCAACAACTGATATTCAGTTGATAAAAGAGTCCCTTAGAACGGGAAAATGAATTGGCTAGGAAGGTATATGTTTCTCAAATGTATTCAACTGAAATGTGCTGCATAGCTGCAAGACTGTGCATACTACGACGGAACGTGTAAAATATGGCCACACAAATTCCCTGCAGAGTTTTCTGTATGATCTTTCAACAGTCCGTGGAAAATATGTTCTGTTTTCGTGGAAGTATCTTAGGTACGACTAAAAAAAGTATACGAAAGCATTTTGGAGGTCTTGTCCAAAGATTCAACTCAAAGACGGTAGCTTGGTCAAGATACTGGCATACTGGGGACTCCTAAAGGCGAAGTACTCTCCACTTGACTTTGGAATCTATTTGTTAAATCGACGCTTATGTAGATGATGTTCATACCTTTGTATTAGCCACTTATCCGTAGACATTTTTAGAAGCTAATCTGCTCTAAATCAACTGGTTACTTGAACTAATACCTGCGTTCTCAGCCGTAATCCAACCAGCACCGAGTTGGTCCTATAGATTAAATCTCTTACCCCCAAGATTTAAAGGATCCACTCTAAGACTCTTGAGTGTCATTTAGTATTAAAGCTTGACTGGAAGCTCTAACGGAGGCAGGATATTAGTGAACACAGCAAATACGGTGAAGGGGCATTTATACCATGAACTAGTTATATCCGTTGGTAGTTCGATTGATCCATACGTTTTGTATATTAACGTGGTGGATCCCACTGGAGAGAGAAATTGCAACCTTAAATTACATGCGAGTAGCATGTGTCAGCATTACCGGTGCACTGAAAACCTCTCCTACTGCAGCCGGTGCTTTAAACTATTCTGTACCTTCTCCCAATTAACACCGTTAGCGAAGAACTGACAACCAGCTCAGCGTTAAGAGTCTTCACGTGAGTGTCAATCTTCCGAGTCATAGCAGCATTTTCCAACCTGAAGTCCTTTCTGTTCGCAAATCAAAGCTGGCGGTTGACATGGACCGCTATCAGATATTGTCTTATATACTGACAGTCAGGCAGTTATCAAATCAATTGCATCCAGAAGCTCTCAACGAGATAGCTGGACAGTATAACACAACCGTTAGCTAGGTATCATGTGAAACAGTCCGACAAGGTTCCTCTGGTCCGATCAGCGGCGGATATCGAGGCGCCAATGTCTTATGCTAAGTACCTTATCCGGTACCAGTAAATAGACCAAGTCAGAACTATTTAGACTCACGCAATACCTGCTAATTTTTTCAGGCTAGTACTCAACCAGAAAAAATCAATCGATTTTTTTTGTTATCACCGAAGAGTGTGCTTGAGCTAGGCACTCTTACAGATTAGATGTTCGCTACAATGATTTCAGCAGGAGCTGTAGAGACTTGGTCCCAGGTGGTGCGAAAGCGCTACTCATTCTCAGTGCACTTAATCTACTTAATGCTACGATCTTTCTTTTGCATGGCGTCACCTTCATAGCTCCAGCCCAAACTGGTGATCCATAAAGCACTACTGATGTAGCTACCCTTACCTTAGCCTTAGCCTTAAGCTAAGCTATGTTCCTAAAGCATGGCGGGAGGCGCGTGTTGTATTTATTCCCAAAGCAGTGAAAGCGAGCCACACAAACGCAAAAGTCCTGAGACCTATTAGTCTGTCGCCTTTTATGCTGAAAACTTTGGAACGTTTAATAGATGTATATATAAGAAACGTCGGCGATGATTACCTATATAAATCACAACATGCATACATCTGTGGCAGATCGGTAGATACAGCCCTCCATCGGGTCATATCGAGCATAGAAAGATCCCTCCACTTCAAGGAGTTCACTCTTGGGGCGTTCAAAAACGTAAGCTCTGATGCGATTCTGAACAGTCTACACAGAGCTCATCTCAACACCGGCCTTTGCAATTGGATTGCACAGATGCTTCAATCAAGGATTATATTTCCAGCGCAAGGAGATGTAACCATCCGCAGTAGGGTCTGCAGAGGAACACCCCAAGGTGGAGTTCTGTCCCCGCTAATATGGCTCCTTGTGGTGGATGAGATCTTGGTAATACTGAAGGAAAACGGCTTCAACGTGACGGCCTATGCCGACGACGTCGTTATCCTAGCTTCGGGAAAATTTCCTCCAGTCCTAAGTGAACGGATCAACTTCGCACTAGAACTAGTGGGTAACTGGGTCAGCAGCAAAGGGCTGGGAGTGAACCCTTCAAAGACGGAGGTAGTTCTTTTCACTACGAAGAGATCGATTCATACCTTCACACCCCCAAATATCAGTGGCATTGATCTTAAGTATCTCTAGATCGGCTCGATATCTGGGCGTAATTCTAGATTCCGAACAAAACTGGAAGGAAAATATTGTCGAACGCATCAAAAAAGCAAACGTAGCTTTCTACTCATGCAAAAAGGCATACGTGGGGCTTCAAACCGGCAGTCGTAAGATCCATTCGCACATATGGTTCACTAGTATAATGGACGGTACTTGAGAAGCAATACAAGCTTTCAAACCTCACCAAAATCTAGAGGGCGGCGTGCATCGGAGTCACGAGATCAATGAGAACAACACCAACAGCGGCAATGGAAACCATGCTTAGTTTCATTCCGCTTGACATATACTGCAGCAGTCTGGCGGCTAAAACCGCTGTAAGACTAAGAGAAGGTCGATTGTGGTCATCGAGCCTTTACGGCCATGCCTCCATTTTATCCCGATGGTAGTCACCAATGGATTGACGGAAACTGATTACATGAACCCGATGCAAGCATTTGAAAGGAGATTCACTACAAGAATTCCCGATAGAATATACTGGGAGAATCGAAGAACTATGAAGAAAAAGGAGGTACCGACGGTTCTAAGATGGACGTTGGCATGAGAGCCGGAGTTTATTGTGAAGCCCTAGGAATAAATCACTCCTTTAGAATAAACGACGACTGCAGCGTCTTTCAGGCCGAGGTAACAGCTATCATACAGGCTGCTGAAATTATACGCGAGAGTAACATCGTTGGTAAAACGATCACTGTCTATATAGACAGCCAGGCAGCCGTTAAGGCTCTGGATTCTGCTGTAGTTAGGTCGAGGCTTGTAAGAAGCTGCAAACCACTTTTAAATGAGACATCTAGAGCCAATGCGGTGAACCTTTGCTGGGTACCAAATCATATGGATATCGAAGGTAATGAAATGGCTGACGAGCTTGCTAGGAAAGGGTCGCTGCAACGGCCAGGGCGCTATGGCCGGCCTTCAGCAAGAAGACATCAACCTCTCTGGTAAAACTTAGTCGTTATAATGCACGGGTCATAATTCACGCGGAGCGACTTGCAGAAGTGGCAGAGATGAAGAAGAAATTGAATCTGTTTGTCACCTGCTGTGTGACTATCCTACCTTATCCGTCAGAAGAATGAAGACTCTTGTTAGTTACTTTCCCTCGGAGTTGGAGGACTGGAGGACACTAACAGTGTTCTAACAGTGGAATTTCTTTACAGCGTTTCTAGGCTCCAGGGATTGGACACAATGTACCCGAACTGTTGGTCTGAGTGAGCAGTGACTCTTTATCACAAGGCACACATCTACCTAATCTAATCTAACATAATTACCCTAGCTAAGAGAAATCTCCGGCCGTAACTCGGTCCTCCTATATTCGGCATAATCCGCGCAATAATGGAACCCACACGAGGGGATTTGTTACTTACATACTCCAGGTGTTCTTTAAATGTAAGCCTTGAGTTAATCATAGCGCCAATGTATTCAATCATTGGTTTGGATACTATCTATGCCTACCTACTCTAAGTATGATGGTGCCACGTCGATTTATACTTGTAATTCATACTAACTGAAATGGTTTCATTGCTGATTTGAATAACTTCTACCAGTAATTTTGCTGTAACAACTATAGCCATGTTGTCCGCAAATCCCACGATTTTTGACTCGTGTGCTATTTCAAGACGAAAAACGCCATCGTACAGGATGTTCCATAGCATCGGTCCCAGGACTGACGCCTGTGGTACTCCTCCTGTGACTGCGTACCCCTTTACACCATCATCTGTGTCATATATATAGCAACACTCTCTGCCGGAAGTAGTTCTTCACAATTTCCCTGATGTAAATTAAAAAAAAAAAACAACTAAATATTTGGCGCAACAGCTCTTTAAGTGCCAGGGCTTAGCTTCTCGCAACCACTCATGTTGTGTGCGTTATATTTTTCACACGAATGGAAGGGACCTACAGTTTAGTGCCGAATCCGAACGGCGATATGAGAAGCTTTTTCGAGACAACAATACTCTCGGATGTTTGTCAGACGCTCGCGAGAGGTGGGACCGTGAAAAAACTTTTTGGCGTTTTCTGGGATTCGAACTTGGAACCTCATGCGTAGTGATCCGATACACTAATCACTTATGACACGGCGCCCACCCTGATGTAACTTGGCACTCTCATATTTCGCAGCGCTTTCAGGATGTGCTTCCAACTGGCGGTGTTGAAAGCATTCTTAACGTCCAGTGGTATGACGAAACAGCACTCTTCTCCATCGTCTTCCTCCTATGGCCCTTTGCGCTGTGTCATCCACTACTTTAATGGCGGTGTAATCTAGCCTCTTCTACTTAAGGACAGCACAACGGACTTATTTCTAGTCTAAGTGGAACCAACCAACTTATCAAGTCTCAGAAGTCACGGTACTAAAGTGTTTTATGTAATTATTCCCTACATTCGATATCAGAACCTTCTGTTACTTTTTGGGTCATTTGTATAGAAATGTGGACTTTCTTCTCCACTGTGTCGTAGATACTATTGAATACTTTATTATATTCCATATGTCCGTCGAAAGTAGAAAGATCGATGGTAACATGTACTACGTTTGGTCAAGTCTAGCTATAAAAGTTTCCTACAATCACTTCACGCGGATGTCTTTAACCATAAACAATTCGTAATAAAAATGACCGAATGCATCACATCACATCTGGCAGAAAGTATTCCAATCAGATAAATTAATTAATCAATTCCCGTATTATGTTTCACAAACGTGCCATCATCTCTCAGTATTCACAGACAACATTTTCCACATTCAGATACAGATAATGATTCAACAAACTACTCACGTACTCGTATCTATCGGACAATTCGTTTCAATTTCGCACAGGTGAACAATCTCTTTTTTTTTTTTTTTATTAGTTCAAATAAAAAAAAAAAAACATCAGCTTACAAGAATAGTTTCAAATCAACTGACAAAGGAAGCTTTTCGGATCAATTCCTGAACCTCAAATTGGCGATTTTTGGCGTCGAAGAAATTAACGAAATTTCGACCTTGAACGATTCTAATTTTTTGCCAGCAGGGGTTTGCTATCGAATAAAAATTTATATCTGATTAACATTAATTAAAAGGAGAGATATTCGATATCTGAACACGAAAGTTGGTTGGTATCCACAACTAATTATAATTTAAAGTGGGCAATGTAAGCTTTTGTTATAGCATAACAGACAGGAACACGTTTACGGGCATTGTTTGTTTATATTTAAGATCAACACTAATCACATAATTAGCAGATAATTATGCAAATTCTTTACGTCGTTTTGGCAGTTTAGCGTTTTAAATTTTCTACGCTCACTTGCTTAGT
The DNA here is from genome assembly GCA_945910035.1 of Brachypalpus laphriformis. NCBI lineage: Eukaryota > Metazoa > Arthropoda > Insecta > Diptera > Syrphidae > Brachypalpus > Brachypalpus laphriformis. Next base: position 282,391,317 of record OX246753.1, on the reverse strand, counting down.
ATTTACACTTTTCACTTTAGGCATAAGAAATATCTACGAGTGAACGCTTGTCTTTGATAGCTGGTTCTGGTAAATTATTGTTTTGTTTACGTATTTTAATTATTTTTTCTAAGATTTCAGTTTGAAGAAATAAACGTGTTTAAGGAGGAATGTAAATACATATCTCTGGGTTCTTGCGATGAATGATTCCAATTTATTATAATAAATTCTATAAATCTTCTATCTATTACCATTATAAAGAGGAGAGTTTGTGTCTTTGTTTATAACTCTTCCACGCAAAATCTACTTATAATTATTTTCAGACGTCGGATGTTGTGTCCAGATTAACATAGGTTATAGATTTCAGATTTAGTTAAGATTGGATTTTATTTCTAAATCCATGTCGTTAACAATAGAGCTTACAAAAATTAAGAAGCATTGCTCTCTGTCTGCCAGAGTGATAGCTACCATAATAACTTTTCATTGATATACATATATGTATATGTATATATATATTTATCAGTTTCCAGATCTTCGCAATATGTATGTTAATGAAACAAACATGAACGTGGCGCTTAGAAAAGTTCGTTAATAATTCTCTCTCAATAAGATAAGGCTCGGCTGCTCGGGAGCTTTCCCGAGTACGCCTGGCTCTGCTCTAGACGCTTTGCTGAACTTACCTCCCCTTGATACTTATATCATGGGTTGCACTATCAAAGCCATCCATCGTCTTAGGCGAGGCGGTTTTTGGTATACTCCACACTGGAACTTTGATGAACTTGCGCGACACTTATCTTACGACTCCTGTCTTATGGATATGCCGTCTGATGCAATGACACCAGAACTCCAGCTGATGCGCAAATTCAGAGTCGACTTTCCTTGTGTCCAGGACTGGCTTCGGTCAGAGTCTGAGCCGGGAATGGAATGTAGTCGTATTTTCACGGACGGTTCCAAAACCAGTCAAGGGTCTGGCGCTGGTGTCTTCGTGGAAGTCGACAACATTAGACTTCACTTCTCGTTAGGCAAATATGCGTCTGTTTTCCAAGCGGAAACTTATGCAATCCTAATGGCCATGAACTATGTTGTGAAGAACAGGTGGAAGGGACGTAGCATTTGTGTCTGTAGTGACAGTCAGGCTGCGCTTAAGGCCTTGCTTAACCCTTTAACCACTTCCAAAATAGTTCGTGAAACCAAAAACTCTTTGAACTCGGTCGCAAGGCTGAATTCTCTGTCTCTTATCTGGGTCCCAGGTCACACTGGGATCTTGGGGAACGAGATCTCCGATGAGATTGCTAGACAAGGCTCAGAGGAGGCTTTCTCAGGTCCCGAACCCGCGTTGGGTCTTCCAGCGTCCTCGGTTAGGGCTTCCATTGACGATTGGGTCTCTCACGAGCACAATTGTGTGTGGCATGACTCTCCAGGTTGCAGGTTGACTAAACGCATGCTCCCGGACGTCTGTAAGAAATCAGCGGCATTCTTGCTGTCTCTCAGCAGAAAAGACTGTAGACAACTTATCGGCGTCTTGACAGGCCACTTCGCTTTTGCCAAGCACCTTAACGTGTTAGGCTTAAGTGACACTACAATCTGCGACGCTTGTGGAGAGAGCGACGACACCGCGGAACATTATCTCTGTGAGTGTCCGGCCTTTGCTCGTATCAGGTGGCAGATCTTCGGTGCGGATGTGGTGAGTGCTGGTACTGTAAGCTCCTCATCACTGAAGTGCTTGCTTGGCTTTCTTAGAAAGTCAAGGAAATTCCAGTAAAATGGGTAAATCAGGGTTTGCTCTCTGGCAGTACAATGGACCAGTTGTGTCTGAGTGCTCCAGTCGAGTGTTTCCTATCCCGACAAAAAAAAAAAAAAAAAAAAAAAAGATAAGGCTACTTTCGAACCTATTGGGAAATCCCCTAGTTCACTCATATGGATCGACAAATCAACTGGTACACTGATAGGTAAAAAATGGCAGATGATGTGGGTGCAGGAATTTTTGGACACAATTTCAAATCTGCTGGATCACTAGGTCAAAACACCTCTATCTTCCAAGCAGAGGTCTATGCTATAGCGTTATGAGCCAGAGAATACATCAGATATAAGATAGTTAAGCAGCTCTCAAATCTTTCAGCTTTGAGACTAAATTAGTTTGGAACTCATCACCCTCAAGCAACTTGCTGCACACAACAAATTCTCACTCATTTGGGGCTCTATCTACAGAGGTATCGCTAGCAATGAAACTGCTGATGAACTAGCCAGATCTGGTGCCAAACTCAAATTCATTGATCCAGAACCCTTTTGCGGCCTACCTACAAGCCAAATCAAAATTGAGCTAGATCATTGGGAATGGTTCCGAAACAACCAAAAGCCTCGGATAAGGACGAAATAAGGACAAGGACCTTCCGATCTGTACGTGGAATGTTCTGTCCCTTTACAGACCTCTTCTTCTTCCTTTTTTTCAGCGAGGTCATGATCCGAAAATAAGGGACCACAACCTTCCCACTTCACAGCATTTCTACTGATCCACCTTGATGTGAAGGCTTCCACGGATCTTCGAAATTCTTATTCGATCAAGCTTTGCCTCTCCTGCTGTCATGCGAAGCATCTTCATCTCAGCTGCCGTTAATTTACTCTCATACTTTTTGTACATCGTCCAATATTGTGAACCGTATGTGAGCGCTGGACGCACAACTGCGATGTAGAGCCTTCCTTTCAGCTTAGGGGGCAGTTTTCTGTCACAGAAGACAGCGGAATTTTCTCGCACTTCATCCACCCTACGCTTACACGATGATTGATGTCGTCATCACAGGTTGCTTTGCTATTGATCATAGATCCCAGATATTTTAACTTTTCGCACTTGGGAAGCACTGTCCCTTCTTCTTCTTCCTTTTATCAGCGAGGTTATGATCCGAAAACAAGGGATCATAACCCTCCCACTTCGCCGCATTTCTACTGATCCGCCTATGGGGTTCCCCTAGGTGAAGCACTGTTCCATTCAAATAAATGTCTGGAATAGGCCTAAGTGGATCAGAGAACGGGCAGCACAAGTGCTCTGTCTTTTTTTAACTAATGCGATACCCATTTCCCTCCAAAACGTCCACCCATACATCAGGTGCTCGTTGCATGGATGTAGGAACCTCACTTATGATGGCTCCATCGTCAGCAAAGAATAACTGATGTACCTTGGGGTCCATCACTTTACCTTCCTCGTTACTTTACCTTCTCTTTACAGACCTCGTCCAGCCGAACTTTTAGCAGAGGCCCTAGACTGCTATAAAGCAGATATTACAGCCATCCAGGGAGTGCGATGGGATGGATGAGTGCTGTCAAGAGGATGAAAAACTGGGAAATCTACTACGGTGATTGCTGCAGAAGTAACAGGCAGCGCTTATTCGGATGCGGATTTGTTATACGCGGCAGACTTTGGCAAAAAGTCTTAAGCTTCCGACACGTGAGCGATTCCGACACGTGAGCGAGCGTATTGTGACAATCCGGATCAAGGGTAAATTCATTAACATAAGCCTAATATGTGTTCATGCAACCATAAAAGAAAAGGACCCTGCCACCAAAGATTGTTTCTACGAGCTCCCCGACAAAGCATACGAGCAATGTCCTAAATACGACGTTAATATCGTATTGGGCGATTTTAACGGCAACATAGGAAAGGAGGACGTCTTTGGTAGGGCAGTCAGTAAGCATAGCCTACACGACACCATGTCTGATAACGGACTAAGTCTAATTGATTTCGCTGTGGAGCGAAATGTCACCATAGCAAGCACATGGTTTCCTCATCTCGATATTCATAAGCAGACATGGCGGTCCAATGATCATGTGACGATCAACCAAATTGATCATATTGCGATCGACGCAAGACATGTCTCCAGTATTCTGGATGTCCGGACCTACCGAGCGGCCAACATAGACTCGGATCATTACCTTGTTGTAGCTAAGGTACAAATGCGGATATCCCAACCTGAGCAACAAAGAAGAATCACTGTGAGAAGATTTAACGTCGAAAAGCTATAATCGCAAGAGACCGCCAGAGTCTCCGCTGAACGCGTATCCCGAAATCTCTCAATCACCCCTATGCCGCCAGCATCAAGTGGGTTGGGTGTCAAATCGCCCAAAACCAAATCGCCCAAAATGCAAAAAACTAAAAAAAAATGTCAAATCACCCAAAAAACAGGTTGGGCGATTTAACATTTTTATTTTTTGGGTGATTTGACATGATGTCAAAACACCCAAAAAAGTGATTTTGGATGATTTTGTGTTTCGGCTATCTTAAGACGGATCTGTGTCATATCGCCCAACACCAAATCGCCCAAATCGGGAAAATGTCACATCGCCCAACATTTTTGGGCGATTTAACACTATGACAGATCGACCAAGAAATGAAATGTCAAATCACCCAAAGCAGAAATGGGCATTTCATCGAAATTTGAAAATACCAACACACAGGAAGGTCAAAAAAGACAACCAAATTAAAAAAGGTTGAAAACATTTATTTTTCCGGAATTTTGGGCGCAGGGACAGTAGTCCCCGGGGCATAAGTCCCACCGCATTGGGACATAAAATGTTGGGTCTTATGTCCCACCTACAAAGCTCTCAAGGAAAACAACGGCCAAATAAGATGGGGCATACATAAGTCCACAATGTATAAACAGTGCAATGTGTAAGGGGGGGCATGCTGCCCCCCTGCAACCCCCCTGCTTGGGGACACTGTTGGATTTGAGGCGGGTGCGAGGTTGGGTGCGAAACATAGATATAAAGAAACTTTGCATACACGCATCCTCGCACCCACCTCAAATCCAACAGTGACCCTAAGCAGGGGGGTTGCAGGGGGGCAGCATGCCCCCCCCTTACACATTGCACTGTTTATGCATTGTGGACTTATGTATACGCCTCTTAAAAAAAAAATAAAAATTGACCGTCCTTCGCGCGCGGACGCGACGTGAAAGCGCTGTGACCGCTAATGTAATTTTACAATTCGTTTTGAATGCAGTCTTAAACCCAATTTAACGAAAATGTCAATCCGCCCAAAATCTGTTATATTTTTGGGTGATTTGACATTATGCTAAATTGCCCAAAATTAAAAATGTTAAATAGCCCAAACAGGTTTTTGGGCGATTTGACATTTTTCTGCATTTTTTCGCATTTTGGGCGATTTGGTTTTGAGCGATCGGAAGCAAGGCTATTAATGAATTCTGACAAAACGCCCACTTTCTTGGGCGTTTTGTCATTTTTTAATTCTTGGGCGATGTGTCGTTGTGTCATATCGCCCATAATTTTTGGGCGATGTGACATTTTTCCGATTTGATCGATTTGGTTTTGGGCGATTTGACACCCAACCCATCAAGTGCCGAAGGCCAGTGGCAACGCTAACAACATGCTATCAGAAACGCCGCGACTGATGTGCTGGGTCTCGCTCGCCCACCACCGCGAAACCCCTGGTTTGACGAAGAATGCCGGCGAGTGCAAACAAGAGGCAAACAAAGCGGCGCTGCAAAGGAAAACGACAGCTGCTCGTGAGGTATATGGGCAAAAGAGACGGTAAGAACATCGGCTTCTCCAAAAGAAGGCGAAAGACCATGAGAAGCGCGCGATCGAGAATAATGAGAGCTTATACTCCAAGAATAGTACGGAATTTTTATTAAAGGGTAAAAAGAAAGTATTAGAGAAGCAATGCCCGTACAGAAACCTGTAGAGATGAAAATGGAAACCTCGTAGTAGAATCACAGTCGGTGCTGAGAATATGGAAAAACTACTTCTGCAGACTGTATAACGGCGACGAGGACCAACATCCCGCTGTCAGGCAGAATGAACCATTCAACATAGACGATGATAGTCAAAATTTCCGTCCACCTGACCAAAACGAAGTGAGGATAACAATATCCAAGCTGAAATCCAAGAAGGCTTCTGGACCCAACGGCTTACCGGCCGAACTTTCCCAGGCAGCTGGGGATGAATTGGTAGAGCGCATACACCAACTCATCTCTACGATTTGGTCAGACGAGTGTATGCCTGATGAATGAAATCTCAGCATCGTTTGCCCGATCCACAAGAAAGGAGACCCCCTCAACTGCGCCAATTATAGAGGCATCAGTCTCCTCAACATCGCATACAAGATCTTTTCTGCGATATTGTATGAATGCCTGAAACCTTTTGTCAACAGCCTGATTGGACCCTATCAGTGCGGTTTCAGTCCGGGAAAGTCCACCATCGATCAAATCTTCACACTTCGGCAGATCCTGGGGAAAACCCAACATGTCCAAATCGATACCTACTCATCATCTTTTCATCGATTTCAAGGACGCCTATGACAGCTTCTATAGAGAAGAGCTAAAGAGCGTTTTAAAGAGCCATGTCTAGTTTTGAGAACCCTGCCAAACTTGTTCGTCTGTGCAGGATGACGATGGAGAACGCTCGCTGCTCCATCAAGATCGGTAATGACCTCATCGAGACCTTTGATCTCAAGAAGGTTTTAGACAAGGTGACGCGCTGTCATGTGACGTCTTCAATATTCTACTGAAACTGATTATGTGGAACTCACAAGCCAACACCGGAGGCACAATCTATCACAAGTCTGTACAACTGCTTGCATACGCCGGCGATATAGACATTATCGGAAGAACTCAGTGGGCTGTCACTGTTTAGCGTTAAACGAGGGCAAAACCAAGTATTGTATATGCTGTCAACAAGAAGGGACAACCAGCACCGACGAATTGGACAGAACGTTACAGTGGGCAGCTTCGAGGTAGTAAGGGACTTTGTCTACCTTGGCTCTGCTCTAAACTGTGAAAACGACATCAGCGCAGAAATCAAGCGAAGAATAACACTTGCCAATCGCTGTTTTTTTGGGCTTATAAGGCAATTCAACACAAAAGCCCTATCTCGAACAACTAAGGAGACTCTGTATAAGACTCCGATCATCCCAGTCCTGCTTTACGGCGTTGAAACATGGGCTTTATTAAAAGAGGATGAAGATATCATTGGTCGCTTCGAGATAAAAATTCTTCGTAAGATTTTCGGTCCTGCTTGCGTTGACGGGTTTTGGAGGAAAAGATTCAATCACGAACTATACGAGCTGTACAGCGACATCGACCTAATCAAAAAAACTGGACGTCTGAGATGGATACAACATGTAGATCGAATGGACACCAACGCTCCGACCCGCAGAGTCTTCGAATCTAACCTGAAGGGACGACGCAGTAGAGGGAATTATCGCCGTAGGTAGAGTGCACAAGTTCAAAGGAACCTCGACCAACTTGGTGTTCGCAGCTGGAGGCAATTAGCTAAAGACCGAGCTAAGTGGGGAGGCTTGTTTGTTGAGGCCCAAGTTCACCCCGAACTGTAGCGCCACTTAAGTAAGTAAGTAGACCTCTCCCAAACGTCTGACAAACATTCGAAAGAATTGTTGTCACGAGAAAGCTTCTCAAAACAAATTGCCTTTCGTATACGGCACTAAACTGCAGGCCCCTTCCATTCGTCTGAAAAACATAACACACACACAACACGAGTGGTTGCGAGAAGCTAGATCCAGGAACTTAAAGAGCTGTTGCGCTTAATATTTATTTATTTATTTATATATCTATTAAGCTAGAAATGCGCTTCGTGGCTGAAGATAATTGTGCAAAAAAAAAAAAAAAAGCTATCCACTTCTAGCTTATTCAGAGCCCAAGTACGGAAATCATGTCGTTCATGATGGTCATTTGACTACAAATCTTGCACCAGTGGAATCTTGTAAGCCTTTCGGTCAAGATCTTTTCGCAAATTTGAAACATAGCTGACGGATACAGCCGCATTTGCTGCGCACGGCGCGGCCTAAAATCAATGAGTTTGGGGACTCAGTTAATCTATCCTCCACACCAGCGATATTTCCGACAAGTTTAGTTCATAATGTGCCTGATGGGTGTATGCCCAACAGATGGAATTGACTGCGAACATTGTCAATAACATGTCGAATTGCGCGCTCACTTGGCTGATTGGATGAAGCGCTATGTTACGTAGTCGAATTCGTCTCTGTTTTTGGAAATAGATTTCTATAGTTTGATAGCTTTGTAGCTGTGTAAGTCTTTCCATGATTATTTGCCGGAGAATACTGAACACAAATGCCATCTTGGACACGAAAAACGTCGCATATTCGAGAGTTTGTCCCTAGTTTCACAAAGTAGGATACTCTGAGAAAACATCCTTTGTATGTACATATCTAAAGGCCATTAGACAAAGAAGATCTTTTCCTCTTCGTCTTTTTCAACAGCTAAATGCCTACGAATGCCTACGCGAGCCACCAGGTAATCTGGCCACAACCCACCTAACATAACTTAATCTTTGTTATAGGCACAACGTCTATAAAGAGATATGAATTCTTCTGGAATCCGTGCAAAGGTCCGCAATGATGGAACAGCCTCGTAGTGTAAATACTCGTACTATGGCAGGAAAAGTTTCAAAGCTCTGCGAGTCTCTAGTTCTGTTCAAGATTTAATCTTTAAAAAAATTCGGCTGTCTTAAAAAACTACTTCACTTAAGTTTACGGAAAAAAAAAGAAGTATAATACTGGGATGGATCAACTATACTCGTAGAAACTCTTATGCTCCACTCTAAGCTATTAACTTCATCCCAGATTCTGTGTATAATGGACCCAAATTGTAAACCTTTTTATACTGCAATAATTTATGACATTGCTGCGTTGTTTAACAACTCTGTCACGATAACAATCGAGACCAAACCTGTAGTAATTAACAACAAAAAGAGCAATAAACTTCGCACCGCACATACAGAAGTTCCACTTTACAGACCATTTCGTATGTCTTGAGCCATGTGACTGCAAGATACACAACACATATCCGAGAATCTGCTTCCCCATTGCTCAACTGAAATAGCTTAAAAGGATTATAAAATCGCCTTCGTCATCAAAGTGTAAATTGAATTAAAAATCCAATTGATTCAGCCCCCGCATTCCTGATGTATCTATTCCAGTATGTCATCGACCCAGTGGCACATAACCCATTTGTTTACATGACATTCATACTGACCTCAGGTAGGTGTAACACCTAGAACTCTCTATTAGACGCTAGCTGCAGTAATATTCTCACGTACTTCACGGTCTCCACATTGCTGCGGTTCCAATGGGCGCATCACGGTTTTATCACGTCGCACATTCAATTAATTTAAATTGAATTTTTTCACCACTCTATTACAAAATTTATACACAACATCCACTCACAGTTAACAACAAACGATAACAACAATATACTAACGACTACGACGACGACCGACCGCTATTACAACAATGTTTACGTGAACTTGCTCTCTTTTCGCAACAAAAATTTTATTTTTTTTTTTAATTTAAAACCATGTACTACACTGCGCTACATTCGAATTTGTTTAGAGCGAAAGATTGCATTTTTGTATCTTTTTATCTGACACCACTTGTTGCGAATTATCCGGAAGAAAGTTGCAGGCAACCAAAAGTATCTGGACGGTGGACCACACGAAATCTGAAAATTTACTTGAACCTCGCTTGCGTCGCGTGTATGTGAAGCTTTGGAGAGTCTACGGAAGACTACGCGCGCGACCGGACATCTAGTGGTGACCACTTGGTTGGGTATGGTGTGCCCAGCTGATGACGGTGTACAATACAGTGGGGTCGATGGACGAGCGGGTGTGTGGAGGCGCACTATTGGAAGACCGGTTGATGTTCGTTGTTTTTTGATAGTTCGACGGATTTGACAGTGACTAGTGTGGACTGCAGGTGGATTGGCTACAGAGAGACTGAGTGCCGAGAGAATCAAGATGAGCACCTAGGGCTGGCAGTGGAGAACCTGAGATTAGATTTGTTTTGGTTTTGGCGTTGGGGACCGCGAGCCGCCATAGAAAATTCCACATTTGTTGTGGTTAACTGTTGTGGCTGTCGTTAGTGCGAGTTAGGATTCCGCAAAATTATTGTTTTGCACACGTGTGCAATTGCTGGGTGTATGCGTGTGGTCGCTCGGGGGATTTTGTTAATTGATTTGCCGCTTAGCCAGCGAAATGTTGGAAATTTTCTCCTTTTGTATGGGATTAGGTAGGGCGGAGGTCCATGAAAATGATGACGAGTGGGGAATCGCGGGAGGAAATGCTGTCTCTGTGTGTGGTTTTGTTTATGAGGGCGAGAGGTATCGAGTGGAAAATTGTTGGAATTATTTTAAGCGGTTTTCTCTGTGTGCGTATGCGAATGACAGTGAGAAAACCGATGGTAATATGTAGTTGGATGGGAAACACTAATTGCGGGTGGTTTGAGGTTTGCATTTGGTTAATGGCTTATTCAGTGTATTCTTCGATGGTGCAAGGTTGAGGAAACTATTTCTGGTTAACAGGTAATGGCACACGCTCCAAATGAGACTTTTGAAGAGTAAACAAAAGATTATGGACCAGCAGAATCGTAACTTAGACGTAATGAATTAGGTGTTGGCACGTATGGGTGCGCGTTTTATTGTAGTGCATCGCCCCGTTCTTGGGGTCATATGAACGGCTTAAGCAATTGACAACCGCGAAAATTATGTGGTTTCGCATTGGAATGAATGAATTGGGTTAGAGGGGCATAAACACTCAAGCCCCCAGACACAATGCGCTCCATTGTACTTAAACTCTTAAAAGGCACATAGTCTAATCTACGAGTACTCTCGGTGAAACGTGAAACTTCGACTAGGGGAATATATTAGAGCAAACCCATTCCCATAACATCGAGAACAAAGATACCCAGTCTCATTGTTGTAAAGGTGGTACACTGGCAGGGAAAAAGTTCCGTTGTATCCTCACTTTCCAGGCAAGACTCCCATGTAGGGTCTGCAATGATTCCCATGATAGTCATATGATGACCACATGCACCGTGTCCTATCATAGCTCTGCAGTCCTTCCTACTTAAATTGTGAATAAAGTTTGAATGCCACTATCAGGCACTTTCACAAAACACTTGGTGGTTCTGGAAGAATCAACACTAGGCCATCTCTTGTCTTATGTCACACCTCCTAGGACTATTGAGAAGCAGCGTTGCGCTTGGGCATACACCAAGGATATGGAGAAGGGCAAATGCCATATTTATTCCGAAAGTACGAAAAAGAGACACCACTTCACCTAAATCTTTAGACCCATCAGCGATCAGCCTGACCTCATTCATGCTAAAAATGCTAGAAAAGGTCATAGATAATCATCTAAGAATGACTGTGCCAGAAAGAATACCTCTTTACCACAATCAACACGACATGCGTACAGAGCAGGAAGATCCACCGAAACTGCGCTCTATCAGCTGACAAGTTGGGCTCAGGATACACTGAAGAACAAGGAAACGGCAGTATGCGCATTTCTAGACATCGAAGGTGCCTTTGATAATACCTCTCATGAAGCAACTAGGAGGAGTCTCGAGATAAAAGGAGTAAATCACACTACAAGTAACTAGATGTGTGAGATGCTAAGAACTAGAACTGCTGAGATAGAGGTGGGACAAAAAACCATCACAATAAGCACCACTAGAAGGCACCCACAAGGAGGGTTATTATCACCATTAATGTGGAGCCTAGTAGTAGATGAACTACTGTACAAATTGACAGATGCCGGCATTACGTGCCAGGGGTACGACGACGATATAGTCATTGTACCAAGAGGGAAATTTGAAGTAACGCTATGCGAAATCATTCAAAGGGGTTTAAGAATCACACTGAAGTGGTGTAAAATGGTAGGACTTAGAGTAAACCATACCAAAACCACAGTGATAGCTAAAGCGTATGCAACCTATCCTGTTGGAAGGGATCAGCGTGGACCTACAGAAACAGGTCAAGTATCTAGGTCTAACACTAGACAGCCAACTCCTCTGGAGAGAACATGTAGAAGCTGTGGTAACCAAAGCCACCAGAGCACTTATGGTGTGTAGGATATTTCAAGAAAAACCTGGAGATGCAGCCCAGCCACACTGAAATGGATGTACCTGATGATATTAAGACCCGTCATCTCTTACGGGGCAGTGGCATGGGTTAACAGAACTAGGCTAACCACGACGAGGACATCGTTCAACAAAGCGCAAAGATTAGCTTGCATATGCATAACAGGAGCCATGCGAACCTGTCCCACAGAACTACTAGAAGTGATCGTAGGTATATCTCTGCTACACATAGTGCTAGAGCGAATCGCCAAGGAGATCATATTGAGAATCAGCAAATAGGGCATCGGGAAAGGAACACGCATCGCAAGCAAAGAACGAGTGACCCTATCCATATCGGTGCCGCTTCTGGATTGGCCCAGAGATGATATGGTCAAGAAATACTGCTTTGAAAGGAAATTTGACTCAGAGCTGAGCAACAAAAGAAACTGGAGCAGCGCATCCGATAAATACCAATTCAAGCAACATACATCTACTGGCTCTGGGGCAGGAGTGTACGGGCCCTAGACTAGATACTCAGAATCACTGGGAATATTGCCCAGTATACCATATTTCAAGCGGAAGCTCATGCGATCGAAAGATGCGTGCAATTCAATATAGACATGAAATATCGCGGGCAGGATATCGCAATACTGTCAGACAGCCAAGCCGCTATTAAAGCACTATCCTCACACGAGATCAGATAAAAACTGGTATGGGAATGCCTCGCCAGGATCAACAAACTGGGAGGGGCAAATAAAGCAACTCTCTACTAGATACCAGGTCACGTAGGAGTAGAAGGAAATGAAGCAGCTGATGACTTAGCAAGAAACGGATCAGACACGCCGTTCCTTGGACCAGAGGAAGGAAAGAAGAAGAGAACAAATGACCCAATTATTGGGACGATATCCCCCAAATAAGACAGGCGAAAGAACTTCTGGAGAAATAGAACTAAAAAAGACGTAGAACCTGCCTAAGAGTCAGCAAGAACAGACTTCGCATCTTGACGGGCATGCTAATGGATCAGGGACTTTGTAGAAACACCAGCACACCTTCTTATGAAATGCGAAGCACTGATCCACAAAAGAAGAAATCACCTAGGTGCCTACATCCTATCAGAAATGGATTTACCTTCCCTCGATCCACTGAAGATACTCCGGTTTGCTGTAGCAGCTGGACTGGCGGAAGTACCCAAGACCGAGTATATCATCGGCTAGAGCCGTAGTATGGGTGGCACAATAGATCTTTTAAAGGTTGCAGTACACTTGCACCTCATTATCATATATATCTACATTTACATCTACACTAGACCATCTCTTATTATGTGCAGACACCATATGAGAGTGGGCCTGGTAAAGTCCTACTCTGCCAAGGCAAGGAGGACATCGACAGCAACAAAACAACCGGGATGCCCATCGTGCCAACGTACATAGAGAGAGCTGCTGCTGAAACAATGAAATTATTACAGTTAAACTTTAACCATTGTGAGGCGGCTAAAGCGCTCTAACACAAACAATTTGTGAACTAGGTGCAGATATCGCAATCTTAAGCGAACCGTATCGACATTATGATAATACTATATGGACAGCGGACGCAAAAGGCTCAGCCGCAATATGGACTTGCGGTAAAAGGGCCTTCCAAGAAACAGAGGTGAACCCTTACACATCTTCGTTCGGACCAAAATCGGTGGCTATCACATATACAGCTGTTATGCTTCACCAAGTCTTAGGTACGATCGAGAAATATGATAGCTTCGTAGATAAGTTGACAATAGATGCTAGAGGTCGAAGTCCGGTTTTCATAGCAGGCGACTTTAACGCATGGGCCACAGAATAGGGCTGCCCAATGATAAACAGGAGGGAAACAAACAACTGGAGACCTTAATGGTTCTGAACATAGTGCTTTTAAATAGCGGTAGTGAACACAATTTAAGCAGAAACGGGACGGGTTCGATAATCGATCTTACTGTTGTAAGCAACTGCCTTGCTCGGAGAACAACATGGAAGGTCAGCCCCCTCTATACTCTGGTATAGTGCGACCACCAAGATATATTGTGTAAAACGACGAACGAAGAAAGGCACCGCCAAAATACATTATGGAGAATAGTCAACAGTCTAGGGTGGAAGACAAATACATTCTATGAAGAGGCCTTCGCCCCTACGATCGCAGATGGTACGTCGACGGGTATGGCCTACGAGAAGTGTGTGCAGCTGATTACCCACATTACGACGGCGTGCGATGCATCCATGGTAAGAAGAAGGATGAATACACGCTACTCATCAGTTTATTGGTGGAATGAAGATATCGCGCTGCTACGGGCTAAATGTCATCGCGCAGGAAGACAGTGCCAGCGCAGCGGAGGAAGAGGCGATTTCACTGAATTCCACCAGCGGTACAAAGTAGCGCGAAAGAGTTGAAAACGGCAATAAATACCAGCAATCGTCGGAGCTTGGCCGAGTTATGCAATGGAGCAACTGAAAACCTCTACCAAGTGGTGAAGAAAAAGCTGAACGTTTTTCGAGGCCCATCCCCCACATGGCCAGATGTTTTGGAGCAAATAGTCGAAGGCCTGTTTCGAAGACAACTGGAAATTCCACTGAAGGACGAGTCACCTACAGTAGCTCAACAAACTCATAGGATAACTACACAAGAAATTCTAGAGGCGTGCAACAGGTTTAGGAATAAAAAATCCCCTGGACTGGATGAGATCCCAAATGTGGCTCTAAAAGCGGCAATTAAAACCAGAATGGACTTGTTCGTGGGCGTTTATAACACCTGCTTGAGTGAAGAAGTCTGTCTGTCCTGATCAATGGAAGAAGCAGAGGCTCGTGCTACTGCCCAAGGGAGGTAGGCCCGCAGGAGTTCCATCAGCCTACTGCTCGCTCTTTATATTGGACACGACGGGAAAAGTGCTGGACCGAATCATCGGTAACAGGTTGGAAGCAGCGATTGAAGAAGCAGGCGGACTATCAGCACATCAGTATGGATTTCGAAAGGTATGCTCGACTTTGAGGAAGTGGTTGATACAGCGAAAAGTGCCATAGAAGGCAGACGATGGAGGAGAGGAACAAAGCAGTGCTGTTGCATCATAACACTGGACGTTAAAAACGCGTTCAGCACCACGAGCTGGAAACAAATTCTTCAAGCGCTTCGAAGTATGCGCATATCAACTAGCATCAGGGATATTTTGAGATATAGAACAGGGATAGAAGAAGTTGTTCAAATTAACATCAGTTGGCCTCATGCTAGCAGAAAAACGGAAGCGGTAGTTATTACTAGTAAAAGGCGACTGGAAACCATCACGCTGACAGTAGGTGGACATGAGATACTATTCAAACCAGCTATCAAATATCTTGGCGTTATGACTGACTCAAGGCTTACATTTATAAAAACATCTCGGGTACGTAAGCAACAAAGCCTCTCGTGTGGGTACCGCCATGGCGCATGTATTCTTTCACTGCCCACGTTTCCAGGTACAAAGAGAAGCACTAAAAACAGTACTGGGACAAACACTAACTCCGGAGAATGTAGTAAATCATATGCTAGTATCGGAAAACAGGTGGAAGGCAGTGAGCTCTTATGCCAAATAAGTATGACATGAGTTGAGGAGACTTGAGCGAGAGAGAAAAGAGAGCAAAGAAAACGCAAGAAGCATTAGAGTGGAAGCGAGCGGGCGCGCAGGTATACATCAAAATGTATCTACTACGGTGATTGCTACAGAGGCAACAGGCAACGCTTATTCGGATGCGGATTTGTCATACGCGGCAGACTTAGGCAAGAAGTCTTAAGCTTCCGACACGTGAGCGAGCGTATTATGACTATCCGGATCAAGGCTAAATTCGCTAACATAAGCCTAATATGTGTTCATGCCCCCACAGAAGAAAAGGACCCTGCCTCCAAAGAGTGTTTCTACGAGCTCCTCGACAAAACATACGAGCAATGTCCTAAATACGACGTTAAGATCGTATTGGGCGATTTTAACGCCAAAATAGGAAAGGAGGACGTCTTCGGTAGAGCAGTCGGTAAGCATAGCCTACACGACACCACG
This sequence comes from Brachypalpus laphriformis, assembly GCA_945910035.1. Taxonomy (NCBI): domain Eukaryota; kingdom Metazoa; phylum Arthropoda; class Insecta; order Diptera; family Syrphidae; genus Brachypalpus; species Brachypalpus laphriformis. The sequence goes on along the minus strand of OX246753.1, from coordinate 282,375,412 downwards.
TCTGATAACGGACTAAGGCTAATTGATTTCGCTGTGGAGCGAAATGTCACCATAGCAAGCACATGGTTTCCTCATCTCGATATTCATAAGCAGACATGGCGGTCCAATGATCATGTCACGATCAACCAAATTGATCATATTGCGATCGACGCAAGGCATGCCTCCAGTATTCTGGATGTCCGGACCTTCCGAGCGGCCAACATAGACTCGGATCATTACCTTGTTGTAGCCAAGGTACGAATGCGGATATCCCAATCTGAGCAACAAAGAAGAATTACTGTGAGAAAATTTAACGTCGAAAAGCTACAATCGCAAGAGACCGCCAGACTCTTCGCTGAACGCGTATCCCGAAATCTCTCAATCACCCCTATACCGCCAGCATCAAGTGCCGAAGACCAGTGGCAACGCTGCCAACATGCCATCAGAAACGCCGCGACTGATGTGCTGGGTCTCGCTCGCCCACCACCGCGAAACCCCTGGTTTGACGAAGAATGCCGGCGAGTGCATGCAGCAAAACAAGAGGCATACAAAGCGGCGCTGCAGCGGAAGACGAGAGCTGCTCGTGAGCTCTACGAGCAAAAGAGACGGGAAGAACATCGGCTTCTCCAAAAGAAGAAGAAAGAGCATGAGAAGCGCGCGTTTGAGAATATCGAGAGTCTATACTCCAGGAACAATGTACGGAAGTTTTACCAAAAGGTAAAAAGAACGTGTCAGAGAAGTAATACCCGTACAGAAACCTGTAGAGATGAGAATGGAAACCTCGTAGTAGAATCACAGTCGGTGCTGAGAATATGGAAAAACTACTTCTGCAGACTGTATAACGGCGACGAAGACCAACATCCCGCTGTCAGGCAGAATGAACCATTCAACATGGACGATGATAGTCAAAATTTCCGTCCACCTGACCAAAACGAAGTGAGGATAGCAATATCCAAGCTAAAATCGAACAAGGCTGCTGGACCTGACGGTTTACCGGCCGAACTTTTCAAGGCAGCTGGGTATGAATTGGTAGAGTGCATACACCAACTCATTTCTAATATTTGGTCAGAGGAGTGTATGCCTGATGAATGGAATCTCAGCATCGTTTGCCCGATCCACAAGAAAGGAGACCCCCTCAACTGCGCCAATTATAGAGGCATCAGTCTCCTCAACATCGCGTACAAGATCTTTTCTGCGATATTGTGTGAACGCCTGAAACCTTTTATCAACAGCCTGATTGGACCCTATCAGTGCGGTTTCAGGCCAGGAAAGTCCACCATCGATCAAATCTTCACACTTCGGCAGATCCTGGAGAAAACCCAAGAATTCCAAATCGATACTCACCACCTCTTTATCGATTTCAAGGCCGCCTATGACAGCATCTATAGAGAAGAGCTTTATAGAGCCATGTCTAGTTTTGACATCCCTGCCAAACTTGTCCGCCTGTGCAGGCTGACGATGGAGAACGCTCGCTGCTCCATCAAGGTCGGTAATGACCTCACCGAGACCTTTGATGTCAAAAAAGGCTTTAGACAAGGTGACGCGCTGTCATGTGACTTCTTCAATATTGTACTTGAACGGATTGTGCGGAACTCACAAGCCAACACCGGAGGCACAATCTATTACAAGTCTGTACAACTGCTTGCATACGCCGACGATATAGACATTATCGGAAGATCTCAGCGGGCTGTCACCGGTGCTTTTGCAAGCATTGAGGCGGAAGCGGCCAAAATGGGTTTGGCGATAAACGAGGGCAAAACCAAGTATATGCTGTCAACTAGAAGGGAAAACCAACATCGACGAATTGGACAAAACGTCACCGTGGGCAGCTATAACTTCGAGGTAGTAAGGGACTTTGTCTACCTTGGCTCTGCTATAAATTCAGCAAACAAAATCAGCGCAGAAATCAATCGAAGAATAACTCTTGCCAATCGCTGTTTTTTTGGGCTTATAAGGCAATTCAACAGTAAAGCCCTCTCTCGAACAACTAAGGAGACTCTATATAAGACCTTGATCATCCCAGTCCTGCTTTACGGCACTGAAACATGGACTTTATTAAAAGAGGATGAATATCCTTGGTCGCTTCGAGAGAAAAATTCTTCGTAAGATTTTCGGTCCCGTTTGCGTTGACGGGTTTTGGAGGAGAAGATTCAATCACGAACTATACGAGCTGTACAGCGACATCGACCTAGTCAAAAAACTGCGTATTGGACGTCTGAGATGGCTAGGACATGTAGAGCGAATGGACACCAACGCTCCGGCCCTCAGAGTCTTCGAATCTAACCCCGAGGGACGACGCAGTAGAGGGAATTATCGCCGTAGGTGGCGCGCACAAGTTCAAGGGGACCTCGACCAACTTGGAGTGCGCAACTGGAGGCAATTAGCTAAAGACCGAGCTAAATGGAGAGGCTTGTTGGTTGAGGCCCAGGTTCACCCCGAACTGTAGCGCCACCTAAGTAAGTAAGTACCTCTCAGCGAAAAGAAAGAAAAAGAGGAAAAGTCTCTGAACACTCTTTCGCAAGCCCGTCACAGATTGCATTTCCTAATATATCGCTATGATCTAGTACTCAAATCAGACAAACCTTATTCCATTTGGAAAGGTTGTTTGGTTTGTTCTTACATTCTACGTGTATAGCAGAATAATCTTTGAGTTATTTGTAGAAATCTCAACCGCAATTAATTCAACCTGGCTATCACTACAGATTCTTCAGTTCAACCACACCATTTCTCATCAATTATCCAGTTTGCCACTTCGAGAAGAATGGCAGAGGAGGATATCTCAAAATAGTTCGACGAGGTAGACAAATTGGGCTTAGTCCTCTCTGCATCACTAACGGACACTCGAGTACAAATTTTTCTATCACACGAAAAATAACGAGTACATAATATGTAAAACCTTTGGATGAAGTAGAAAGGAGGGAAGGAGACCTGGAAATGAGGGAACAATTCCCGACACAACCTTCGCGTCAAAATTGACATCGACAAGAGTTGAAAACTGTAGAGTTGAAAACGGGCAGTGATCACCAGTTCATCATCTTCGACTTACGACGAGAACAACGCTCTTCTAACGCAAGTCAGAGCCGAACACGGAGGTGGAACGTAAACAGACTCATCCAAGGGCTTTTCACGTCTGTGATCGAGGAAGGAAAAAGCGCTGTCATAGAAATAGTGGAAACTGCAGAAACAAAAGTTGAGACCGCGATGCAACTCATGCAGATGGCATGTGATGCCTCGATGCCCCGAGTGAGTGGTTTCAGCAGACGAAGGCAACCAGTATACTGGTGGACAGATGAGATAGCCACGCTTCGAAGAAGATGCCTACATCTCAGACGCAAAGTCACGAGGGCAAGAAGAAGCCACACTGAACCTACCGTATATATTCTAGCGGAGTTTAGAACCATAAGATCCGAGCTCAAGAGGGCAATCAATACGAGCAAAAAACGGAAGTAGGAGGATCTACGCCGCGATATCAACAGCGATCCCTGGGAATAGGCTTCAAGGTCGTTATGCGAAAGCTGGGAGCACAGACAGCCAGTCCGGCCCTCGGCGACGAAAGGATGGAACTCATAGTGACACAACCTCTTCCCAACTCATCCTGTCAGGTCGCCCGACACCATTTCGGCCCAACGACAAGAAATCTCCATGTTCACCAAAGAAAAACAGAAAAGCCCTTGGCCTGACGGAATACCAGCAGAAGTGCTCAAGGCTATTGCTTAGACTTGCCCTCAGCTGCTACTGCACATGTGTAATAGCTGCATGCAGGAAGGAGTTTTTCCCAGGAGCTGGAAGTTACAACGCTTGGTGCTGATCAGCAAGGGAAAATGATACCTGGATTCCCCATCAGCGTACAGGACTCTGTGTATGGTGAACACTGCAGGGAAACTTTTGAAGAAGATGCTGAAATGAAGACTTAGTGCAGCGGTACAGAGAGCAGGAGACTTATCCGCAAGACAGCATGAATTCAGGAAGGAATACTCTACGATCGGAGCAATTGAAGAAGTGGTAAGGACCGCCCAAATGGCTCAACAAGGCAACCACTATTCAAGGAAGATCGTATTGCTAGAAACTCTGGACGTGCGAAATGCCTTCAATTCAGCCAGCTGGCGTGACATGCTGAATGCTCTCGCAAATACCTTTGACATTTCCCAATATCTCTTGTGGATGGTGAAAGACTACCTCAAGGACCGTAAGTTGCTATATAATACCACAGAAGGATCTCGAAGTAAAGAGATTACTTCTGGAGCAGTGCAGGGCTCAGTCTTAGTATCCTTCGTGTGGAGATGCCTGAAGACACCTTCCTCGTGGAGTATGTAGACGAGTGCAGTGTTTACGGCAAAGAAAACTCAACCAGATGATGAGAAGTGTGCATTTCTGGATGGGAGAAGGTGGTCTAGGTTTGGCCACAGAAAAAATGGAGATATTCCTTCTTACCAAGAAGACAATTCCGACAATATGAAGTTTGTTCTGAGGTGATAATCAGCAAAGAAGCGGTGAAGTACCTAGAGGTGGCCCTAACACGAAGCCCACTTGCTGGCAAGAGATAGGATCTACATCTGAATGAGCCGCGAAGGTCACAACGTCGCTGAGCAGACTAATGGCAAACGTAGGTGGCCCTATAGCCAAAAAACGAAAGCTTCTTCTGACAGCCACCCACGCTATTCTCATGTATGGATGCGAGATATGGGCCAATGCAGTTCGACAAAAGAAAAATACAGGAAGCAAATGGCCGCAGTACAGAGGCGCACGGCTCTACGTTTTGCAAGTTCTTACCGAACGTCCTCGTAGTCGCGAGAGTGACCTCTATCGACTACCTCGTGGGAGAGAGGAATTACGTCTACGAAAAAAGGCGGAAATTGAACTGGAAGCGGCAACCGAGGAGGCGAAGGAGCTCACAAAACAGCAGTGGCAGGAGATATGGAACTCAGAAAGTACAGGACGATGGACCGCGAGGCTGATCAAGAATATCGCCGAATGGAAGGGACGGAAACACGGTGAAGTACATTTTTACGTCACACAGTTTCATACCGGGCACGGATACTTCAACGCCTACCACCACAAAATTGGCAAAACAAGAAGCTCGGCTTGCTAGTATGGCTACTCAGAAGTGGACGACGCAAACCACAAGTACTTCGCCTGCAGCAGACGGGAAACTGAAAGGAGGAAACTGGAATCAATGATTGGTCTCATCACCCCGGACAACATATAGCCAAAAATGTTAAGGAATACACAGATCTGAATCGAGTATGCTTCTTCATAGAAAAAGCATTCAAAACAAAAAGGAGAGAGTAAGACAAAATTACTTTCGTCATAAGATATATGTAAGCCTGATGAAAGCCTCACCGGCAAGAAAACCAAAACAGAAGACAGATATGAAAAAGCCGGCCCTAGAAAGGGGAAAGAAAACGACACCACTCAGAAGTAATGCGAAAAGCAGACATGGAGTGGATGGTGTCAAGTTGAAAAAGTGTTAAAGGGGGTTTTTTAGTGAATCGAAAGTTCCGCTCTATTTGAAATAGAGTGGGCCTATTTTTCGTGGGCAGTAGCGTTTTCCACCATTCCTTAGGCAAACAAGACAGAGGTTGGGACAGCCTAGATGTCCCACACTTTCCATGATATTATCGATGAATCAGCGGACTTCATCAGAACCTGCCAGCTGATGAACATACCGATCATGTCGATCTTCAATCTTAGCAATAGATTCGGTTGTACGAAGTTTCGTTTCAAAGAAGACAGAACATTCAATGGTTTAGTCTAAGTATATCTCCCTCTGTAGGCATATGAGCATCGTCAAGGGACCGCGTAGTAGACCGATCGCCTACTATCGCATAGAAAAATGGACTTGGCAACATGCCGAGAAAGTTCAAGACTTCTGATACCTTGGGAGTATTGTTTTGGTCAGCGTCGGTACCGAATCGGGTATACTATGTACCCGACTTGTAGCCAACTGCGACTCTTCTGCTCAAATGTAGAGTCAGTATTGCTTTCTGGCTACAGCTAAGATGGTGACGATTATTGTTACAAGAAAGCTTAAAGCTTTTATTGGTAGTTGCTTCAGAAACATTGCGTGTATTTTTGTGAAGTTGTATCTCAAAGGGATAGCTATATGAGAGAACGGGTCAGGGATGTAAAGATGTTAATTTAAAGAAGCGGAAGTGGCATTAGATTGGCCAAACCCTAGAGCGACAACAACATAGCCAGTCATGTTAAGCAATGGAATTCCCTAGCCCAAGACAGAAAAAAAATGGGTCGTCCTTAAAGAATGATCGAAGAAGAGACAATGCAGTTCAGGAAAAGCTAGAGAGCATCAAAATGCATTTTGAGTAATATAATAATTCACTTCACCGTGCTTCCGCTCCATCCATGCAGCAACGTCTCTGATCAACCGGTAGGTCCATCTTTCCCTCGTTTCAGCCTTCCACCAATTTGGCAACTTCTGCTTCGTGAGTTGCTTCGCTTCTGTAGATGACGTTTCTGCTCCTATTTCCGTCTTCTTGTCGTGGACGTACTTCCTTTCTGCTGCTAGGCGATCAATAGGCGTCACTCCTGCAACTCCGAAGACGGCCGGTTCAAAGACTGGGAGGTAAGAACCAGATACTCAGAGAGCTCCTCTGCTCCTCCTAATGCTGCCATTCACTTCCTGTATTTTTCCTGATTGAGTGCGTTAGCCCTAATCCCATACAAGAGTATAGAGTGCTTAGTCGACATCAGAAGTTTACGTTTGCTTTTTTTGGGGGGTCCTACGTCCGCCATACGTCTGCTCAGTGCTGCGGTGATCTTTGCCGCCCCGTCCGACGCCGACTTAACCTGCTTCCAGAAAGTGAGTTTGGTGTCAAGAGTAATTCCCAAATACTTCACTGCTTTTTTGCTAGTACAGCTTCTAATCTCACTTGGAACTCAACATTTGTGGGGATTTGTCTCTTTGTCACTAGCGACTAAAAAAAGAGATACTATTCTTTTTTCAGTCGCTAGTCCGTGGTTTTCCATTGAGGGAGAGGCACCCGCCTTGTAACTTTATCTAACTTTCTTTGGGCATCCTCGGTGTCCCGTGCATTGATAACTGCAGCAATATCATCTGCGAAACCGGCATCTCCATGCGTAGAATCCCATCATAGGAGATGTTTCATAGGTCCGAACCCAAAATTGAGCCCTGTGTTGCTCCAGCGGGGATTATCTTCCTACGTGGTCCCTCCATGGTGTTGAAGATCATGATAGAATCTTTATTTAACATGATAATCCAAACCGCATGAATTAAAATGGAAAGCAGGTGGTAGCGCCTTCGATGACGAGGTATCTATACTTAGTTTCGCAGTGTTATCCATCCGCAGTAAATCGTTGTTCATCATGAATAAAATATATTTAACATCTGTTTATGTATAATTGAATTAATGAGTAACTATTGTATTTTTGTAATGAGAGAAGCAATTCTTCTAACACGACTCACTAAATGATTGGCAGGTGTTTGTATAAAGCTAGTTACGTAGGTACTTTAAACCGGAAGACTGACATAACTGAAATCGGCGCCACTTGATGGCAATTGAATGGTAAATGATATATATGTAACTCCTGGTGCAGGTTAAACCTTAACATCTTATGGGAGATACATTTACATTTCGAGATATATTTATCAAAGATCGTTGAATCACTTAAAAAAAAATAAGAAACTGTATCTGCAGCGCAAAATCTCTAAATCCAATCACTCCAAGTCCATTAACAACCAGAAGTTCTGGTACAAGTTCAAATTCAATTTCTTACTCTGAAATCTTCTTCCAAGACAACACGATTATGTACATTTCTTCACGTAACACCTAGACCGCGTTCCATATAAAAATGATTTGAAATCCTCTCTAAGATGATTACAACAAATTACAACTTTAATTACTCGATTGATGCAATCAGTGATTAAATTTATCAAACACACACCGCAAATCAATCTCCTAACACTATTGTCCAGAATTAGAACATCCATCACTTACCGCTGTATCTGCGATGCCATCTTAAGAGTCATCATTCCATTTCCTCTGCGCTATCGGGGCTCAATGATCTCCATCTAACATTCAATAAATTAAACTGATCACCTCGACGTCACAGATTCACTGGCACAAAAATGTGTTCGTTTGCTGTGTGGCGGCCTTCGTCAATCACAACTACTGCAGTGCATTTCACGCTGACTCAGAACTGAACAATAGTATCTAAGTAACTTGTAGATACATTGAAAGTACTATTTGGCCCTAACAGCAACAGATTGCACCGTGAGCTAACTGTTAAGTGAGACTTTACCTCGATTTAATGACTCAAATGTGGAAATGGGCAACTGATAACATTCACTCGTTAAAGCACACCTTGAACGGTGGCCGGCTGTTGGAGTCGTAGCCTTTCTAATGAAGATAACTGCGGTGAAGACAATTTGTAATCAATTGTTTGTAATTTCCATTGCAGTGCCATTGGCACAGATACATACTAGTTCGGTCAGTGGAATACATTGGCAGGTAATTTTATGTCAATTTGCGCAAACTTCGCGGGAAGGGAATGCATGTTAATGGAATAGAGTTATGACATTCCTAAGCGTTACGAAGATTTAGAGTAGAACCTACGTGGGATAACACGTTTTCCAGTTTGCCATTCTTTACGTTTGAGTCTACATAAGCGTGTTCAGTTTTTAGCTGAGTTTTTTTTTTTTTTTTTTGCTAATGGAGGATAGTGACCTGAAAGCTAGAAGTCAAGTAGGCAAATACATATTCAGTTTTACTAAGATTAAAACCACCTTTAAGAAATCTACTAACAGCCTACTCCATAATTTCGCTTATAGCTGAAGGAAACATCTATAAGATCAAGATCACCATCTGGGCTCTAAGTGTACCTAGTGGGCGAGAGAGGCGCTAGTTTAAACATTTCTGAGAGAAACATCCTGTAGCTCCAAAATTAAGCATCATTATGATCTGTTGACTTTCATAGTTCGTAGTACAATTATTTACCCAATACCATTGTATATGAAATTAATAGTACTGTCCCTTGAGGAACTCGATGGTGGCTCCTCTACCGGTGGATGTCAAAGATGGCTTAGGTTAAGTTAGGCCAGATTGGCTGTCCGCACGAAAGTGCAGACATACCTAGAGCAGTGGAGGTCCTTTGTGATAAAATGGATAAACCATTAGGTCACTCAGGGAGTAGCAAAACCAACTGGAGCTTTCGATAAAGCGATGGATGCACATGACGTCTAAGGACGCCAGATCACCGAGGTCTTCAAGGAAGGGGTACCCTAAATCGAGCATTCTTTTATGCGACCGGGCTGGACAAGTGCAAAGGAGGTGAAGGACGGTTTTCTCCTCCTACTCGTCCCTAAAGCTTCTGCAGAAGTCGTTGGAGAAGAGGCTAAGTCTTTCGGCGTGTTGGCCTATAAGACAGTGTCCAGTGAGAATACCGACAACGCAGCTGATCTGTGATCGCTTTAGCTTGACCAACTTGGCACTACGTTTATGGTCCAGCCTAGGCCAGATCTGTCTCGAAATGTGACACGTTGAGTCGTTTTTCCATCTGAGGTTGGTCTTGCTAATAGCGTTCAGCTTTAGTAGATGCTTAAATGTAGCAAGGGGCATACCCAGGGCTTGCCTATCAGGCAGAATCTTAGAGTAGTACGCTGTCTGGCGAGCTCGTCCGCCCTGCAGTTTCCGGGAATGTTCCTGTTGCCTGGCACCCAGCATAGGTGAATGTTGAACTGCTCTGCCATCTCCATAACAGATAAGCGGCAGTTTAAGATGGCCTTTGAAGTGAAATAGCACGATTCCAGGGACTCGATGGCCGCTTGGCTGTCAGTGAAAATGCTAATATCCCTGATAGATAGTACATTACACTTCAGCCAGGACAGGGCTTCCTTAATCGCTACGGTTTCCGCCTGAAATATGCTGCAATGATCAGGGAGGCGAAATGAGATGCTCAGATTGAGCTTCTCGGAGAAAATACCACAATCCATCCCATCCTTGGTCCTAGAGCCATCTGTAAAGAAGTGAACCGAACTACCATCGACAGGGAGGAGATGTCCCGTTCATCCCGCTCAGGGATGCTCGTACGGAAGTTACGGTCAAATCTCAGTTTCGGCGGAGTAAAGTCCATGTTTTCGTGGGTGAGGTTGAGAAGATCAAGGATCGAGGAGCGGCCAATGCGATAGCTAGATCATTGAGAGGAGGCTTTTAGACGGATGGCCGCACAGGCAGCAATCTGTTTGCGAAATTATTTAAGGGTAGCAAAAAGGGCAAAATCGCATCATCACCTCCACGCGGTGCCCGCTGGATAGCTATCTGATAGTGAACTAACGATGAGCGTATGCTGAGTCTGACGATATATGTGCAGCTGAAAACTCAGACCTGCATAAGCACATCTGGGTGAACTTCAGCGCACATATGTCTAACCGGACGAGGCATCTCTTGTTGACCCGATCGGCTGAAATATGCGTCTCAGAAGTCTAGCAAGAGGTCCTCAGAAGGAGGACGTGCGGCGGACGAATTCTCTCGATGGAATCAACGGTGACGTCTACAGACCAGCGGATACCTTACTGGAGCTACTTCAACATATTTGGAGCTGAGGTCTGTAAGGATTTTCAATACTACGTCAGGGTATTGAAAAAGAGATGGTGGCGGATGAACCCTTAATGGGCCAACGGCAGCGCTCATATCCCCGAAGTGGATTACTGACATCGGTGTATCCGGCCTCTTGTCCTAGGGGTACAAAAAAAAAGGATCTGGCCCTCCAGGTTGGGGGTTGTGCCGTCGGGTTAACTTCCCTACCACGTAAAAAACCTTTGGTTACGAAGCAACCAACAGCCTCGGATACGGATGATCTTACTCTTGACGACCCATGCAAACGTAAAAAGGACAACGATCTTCGTGTCTGCACATGGAATGTTAGGTCCCTCTACAAACAACGTGCAGCCGAACAACTTGCGGAGGCCCTAGAGTGTCTCAAAGCAGACATTACCGCCATCCAAGAAGTGCGATGGGATGGGCCGGGCAAAAGGAGTATGAAAAACTGCGACATCTACTACGGCGATGGCTACAGACAAAAAGGACAGCGTCTATTCGGGTGCGGATTTGTCATTGGAGACAGACTTATGCAAGTAGTCTTGAGTTTCCGGCATGTGAACGAGCGCCTTATGACTATCCGTATCAAGGCTAAATTTGCCAACATTAGCCTAATATGCGTTTACGCCCCTCACGAGGAGAAGGACGACGCGACAAAGGATGACTTCTACCAGCTCTTGGACAAGACGTATGAGCAATGCCCTAGCCACGACGTTAAAATTATCCTAGGCGACTTTAACGCAAAGCTAGGAAGAGAGGAAGTCTTTAGTAGCGTGGTCGGAAAGCACAGCCTGCACGACAACACTTCCGGCAACGGACTCAGGCTAATCGACTTTGCGGCGGGGCGAAACTTTGTTGTAGCTAGTACGCGGTTCCCACGTCTCGATATTCACAAAGGAACATGGCTCTCCTTTGATCGAAAAATCGTCAACCAAATCGATCACATTGCGATCGACGCAAGGCACTCTTCCAGTATTCTGGGTGTCCGGACTTTCCGAGGAGCCAACGTGGACTCGGATCACTACCTAGTTGTAGCAAAGGTACGGATGCGGGTATCCACAACGGAGCGAAATCAACGAAATGCTGTGAGGAAATTTGACGTCGAAAAGCTACAATCGCAAGAGACCGCCAGAACCTTTGCCGATCGTGTTTCTTCTAATCTCAATCTTAGTCCTATGCCGCCAGCAGCAAATGCGGAAGACCAGTGGCAGTGTTGCCAAAAAGCCATCAGAGATGCCGCCTCTGATGTACTGGGTTTCTCTCGCCCACCACAACGAAACCCCTGGTTTGATGAGGAATGCCGGCAAGCACATGCAGCAAAACAAGAGGCGTACAAAGCGGCGCTGCATAGAAGGACTAGAGCTGCTTACGAGCTCTACGTGCGCAGGAGAAAAGAGGAACATCGACTTCTCAGAAAGAAGAAAAAAGAGCATGAGAAGCGCTCGATCGAGGAGATTGAGAGACTTCATTGCAGGAATAATGTTCGGAAATTTGACCAAAGGGTAAAAAGAACATGCCAGGGTTTCAAAGCCAGAACAGAAGCCTGCAGGGACGAAAATGGCAACATAGTAGTAGAATCGCAGTCGGTGCTGAGGATATGGAAGGAACACTTCTGCAGACTGTTAAACGGCGATGATGACCAATATTCCGCTGTCAGGCAGAATGAGCCATTCAACAGTGACGATGGCAGTCAAAATTCCCGTCAACCCGATCATAACGAAGTGAGGATAGCGATATCTAAACTCAAATCCAACAAAGCTGCTGGAGCCGACGGCCTTGCCGCTGAACTTTTCAAGGCAGGAGGAGATGAGTTGGTAAGGAGCATGCACCAGCTCATCTGTAAAATCTGGTCGGACGAAAGTATGCCCGATGAATGGAACCTCAGCATCGTTGCCCGATCCTGAAGAAAGGAGACCCTCTGAACTGCGCCAACTACAGAGGTATAAGTCTCCTAAATATCGCATATAAGATCCTGTCTACCGTACTATGTGAATGCCTAAAACCGATCGTCAACAACCTGATAGGTCCTTATCAGTGCGGTTTCAGGCCGGGAAAGTCCACCATTTACCAAATATTCACACTACGGCAGATCTTGGAAAAAACCCATGAATATAAAATCGATACGCACCACCTTTTCATCGATTTCAAAGTTGCCTATGATAGCGTGTATAGAGACGAGTTATACAGAGCCATGTCTAGTCTTGGCATCCCTGCCAAGCTCGTCCGTTTGTGCAGAATGACGATGGAGAACTCTCGCTGCTCCATCAAAGTCGGTAAGAACATCACCGAACCGTTCGATGTCAGGAAAGGTCTTAGACAAGGTGACGCGCTATCATGCGATCTCATTAACATAATACTTGAGAGAATTGTACGAAACTCACAAGCCAACCCCGGAGGTACAATCTTCTTCAAGTCTGTACAACTACTCGCTTATGCCGATGACATTGACATAATCGGAAGAACTCAGCGGGCCGTCAATGGGGCTTTTACGAGTATTGAGATCGAGGCAGCAAAGATGGGTCTAGCGGTCAATGAAAGCAAAACAAAATATATGCTGCCTACGAAAAAGGACAACCAACATCGGCGTCTTGGACGGAACGCCGCAACAGGCCGATATAATTTAGAGGTAGTTAAGGATTTTGTCTACCTAGGCTCTATGTTGAGCTCCGCAAATAACATCAGTAAGGAGATCACACGAAGAATTACTCTTGCCAATCGTTGTTGCTATGGGCTAAGACGGCAATTGAGTAACAAAGGCCTATCTCGAACTACTAAGGTAACTCTTTATAAGACACTTATCATCCCAGTCCTGCTGTACGGCGCAGGGACAAGGGCTTTGTCAAAACCGGATGAGGATGCCCTTGGTTATTTTGAGAGAAAAGTTCTTCGAGCGATCTTTGGTCCCATCTGCATAGACGGTGAGTGGAGGAGAAGTTACAATGCCGAACTATACGGCCTATATAAGGATATCGACTTAGCCAGAAGAATTCACATACAGCGGCTAAGATGGCTGGGTCATTTAGAGCGGATGGAGCCCAACGTTCCCGCCAAAAAAGTCTTCGAATCCACCCAGGATGGACGGCGCAGTAGAGGACGACCTCGCGGTAGGTGGCACAAACAAGTGGAAGGGGACTTCAAATAACTTGGCGTGCGCAACTGGAGGCAGCTGACTCGTAACCGTGCTGGCTGGAGAGGTTTGTTGGTTGAGGCCCAGGTCCACCCCGGACTGTAGCGCCATCTAAGTAAGTAAGTAAGTAAAAAGTCCAGTGCCGCGGAGGGAGTAGTTCTCAGTGAAACAACTGATGCACATGAATAAGGTTTTTTGTGCTTTAGCTAATTTAGTGAGGTGCACAGCCCTGTCAAGAGCAAGTCACCATACGATTACGCTAGAGAGTAGTATGGGCTCGATAAAGGACACATACAGCCAATGAGTCATTTGAGCTTTCATACTCCAGCTCCTACCTATAGTTTTTTTTACACGAATAGAGAGCTACATTGGCTTCCTGACGACTTTCCAGTTCAATTTCCTATCCTAAATAAGACCCAGGTATTGAGACTGATGCCATTTATCATAGGAGGGTCTATGAGGGGAACTTTATATTTCCTCGCGAAGAGAACGAGTTCCGTTTTATGGGGATTAACCGAAGGACCCGACAGAGAGCATATTGGAGGATTTCCCTGAGAGTGTTTGGGTGCTTATCGGAGGCAGCAATAGCAATGCCATCAGCATAAGCGATCACTTTGCAGCCAGGTCCACCAGTAGCTCCTTTACTACCACGTTGCACAGGAGAGGTGACAAGACTTCACCTTGAGGTGTTCCGCAGCTGGCAATTCTTCTGGCCGATGCTCCGCCCAGCTGTGTGTTAATAATCCTGCATGTAAGCAATTGATTGATCAACACTCCGAGCGAAGTATCCGCTTTCAGATTTGCTAGTGCGTCGGTAATCGACTTGATTTGATATTTTAAAATGCTCCCTCAATTCCATAGTGTATTCTTTAATGCTTAAAAATGTTTCAATAATGCACACAAGCGAATGTAAGGCTGTCTCAACCAATTTACATTTGCAGTACGCATGCTGGGACGGCGAGAGCAAAGCTGGGCTAATGCTCTGCCGAAGGTGGATATCGATTAGCCTTTCTAAAGTTTTAAACAGAAAGAACGATAGACTGATAGGTCGGAGATCCTTTGGTGCCACGATCTCTTCCTGCCTTAGGTATGAAGATGACTTCAACCTCGGCCCATAGTTTGGGAGTATAGACCAGATTTAGACAGCTCGACATGATCACTCTGAGCCATGGAAGCACAATGTCCTCACATTGCTGATTTTCTGCAGGAATATACCAAAAATAACAAATGTCCTCACTAGACACTGCGTCATAGGAAGACATGCCCAAAAATTACGTATCCCTCATAATGACTTCTGCAGAAGCTGCAGCTGAGTCATCTCCTGTGCGCCTGTCCTGCGCTCGCCAACATCAGGAAGGCCACTCTGGGTGAATACTTCTACAATGATCTTAATGATCTCGGCAACGCCTGCACGGCTAAAATTCTCGACTTCATTCAATGAAGCAAATGGTTCCAAGAGTAAGAGGGTGATCCACCCGCCTTACACATCGGCAGTACAATAGACCTACTTTTTGGTCTAAGTACATCCTCATCGAGGGCCGATTCTAACCTAACCTAACCTAACCAGCAAGTCCTGGGGACTTGAAGGGCTTGAAACTGCGCACGGCCCATCGGATCTTTTCTGTAGTTACTGGTGAGTACCAGAATTCACTTTGCTCAAATACATTTTACGAACTCAAAGCAACAACAAAATTCCACTCGATATTAATCAATTACTTGCCAGTATACGAGTATATGTACTATGTCCGTCTCCACCGTTCGCCAAAAATGCTGTCAAGTGCAAATGTGAATTGAGTTATTTTCATATTTTACAAAATGAGTGGATTCTTCGTTCAGCTCAGATATCGCAGTGATGCGGCGTCTGTTACTACATTATCTTGTACCGCTCTTGTAACGTAGCACCCATTCCCTGAGCATCAGTATAATGGTATTAATAATCCCTTCGGCGTGGGCGAATTATAAAAAAAAAATAAGCACGGACGCCCTCGCGAGCGAATGAGTGGACAAAGAAGACAGGTCTTATGTCTCTTATGTGGTTAGCTTAATTGTGCTTTAAGTTATTTTTGTTTAAAATGCACACCACCCAAACGTTGCCTTATTCCCAAGTATTTGGCCGTGTAAACATATGGTATTTGGGTATTGTTAATGAATATCGGGGTTTGTCGTCGAAGGAATTATAAATACACTTATACTGATGTTCAGGGCACAGGCTGCTTCTTATGATGCCTTGCCGATGGTCAGCACTGTTGTTTCATAAGCGAATGTAGCTATTATACTTATTATACTTACCTAGAATACTACTATGTGGAACACCCGCTCTTATTTCCCTTAGTGCCGAGTATGCATCTTCGTGCAACACCTCCAAACCCCTGGTTTGACGGCGAGTGCATGCAGTAAGCATAGCTTAAGTAAATTTTCATAAAATATAATTGCCTATAATGTATCAGGTTTAGCTAATAAAGCTCTCTTTAAAGACTTTTATGATCATATAAATAACTACGATATATTCTTCCTATTTAAAACCTTTATCGAAATAAACATGGAACAATTCAAACCTCTTTTCCACAACTTTAAACTCCATTGGATTCCAGCAACGCGGACCTCTACCCATGGCAGAGCCAGTGGAGGATGCTTATATGGTTTTAAAACGCAGATCAACAACAGTATTGGATGCCGGTTTATAAACGAACTCAACAGAACTGTATTGGAAATTACGTCCGAAAATGTTACCATCTACGCGGTTCCTGTCTACATCGACTGTAACAGATGGACGGAAGACTTTTCGAATTTGTATGCTTTCTTACTGGAATTTGGAAAAGAAGACATAATGGTCTTTGGGGACTGCAACGCTAGAATAGGGAATACGCAACTTTTAGAATTCGAGCCGGATAATTTAAATAGCTTAATATACGAACGCAGAAGTGCAGAGGATACGGTACTTGATGGCAATGGAAAAAAAATTCCTCGAAAAGTGTGAACCGATTGGACTCACAGTAGTAAACGGAAGATCTAAAAGTGATGAGCAAGGTCGCTTCACCTTTTTCAGAGGCACTGCTTGTTCAACGAACGACTAATGTCTGGTGGGAGGAAAGTGGCTGCAATACATAACCGACCTAAAAGTAAAAGAGCTAATCTTTTCTGATCACATGCCTGTAACTACGAGTATTATTGTAAACTTTGTAGCATCCCCACGAACAACCGACCCATCAATGAGGTTACTACCAAAAGTTAATGGAAGGAAAGATTTGCTAATCGTTACAAAATATATGTACCTAGATCAGAAGATAAGCGCGGTAAACGAAACCGAGTTTCAGTCCATTCACGGTCCTGATGTACTTACTTCCTGTATCTTAGAGGTTGCGAGATCTTCTCAGTCCACACAAAGGTGTAAGCAGAAACAAGAACTGGGATTGTATGGCAGCTAGGAGAAAATCGTTCGCTCTCCTTCACTTAATAAGAAAAACAGGCAGCAATATCGCCAAAATTATGTATCAACAGGCCAATAAAGCATACAAAATGTAAAAAAAAACAGAAAAGGTACATTGAACATCTGACTGTGGAGATAAAAGGGATTCGAGACGGTCGCTAGTAAGTAAGTAAGTAAGTAAGTAAGTAAGTAAGTAAGTGAGTAAGTAAGTAAGTAAGAGACAGTCGCTCTTTCTGGAAACTCGCAAGGAAACTCAACGGCACAGCTTTTGCATGGAGTTTACAACTTGAAGAACCTGTGCTAGCTGAGCACTTTAAAAAACTGCTGAACCCACCTTGCAGCACAAACCAGCTGCAATATGCTCTACCGTTTCAGAGGATCGAAGAGTTGGACCGCAATATATCACCACAAGATGTCTGTAGAGTCATACACCGTTGCAACCTTAACAAAACTCCAGGGGAAGACCGCATCCCATATGATATTTTCAAGTATGCGTTCAACGAGTTTCTGGAGAAACTATCAGTTTCGTTCAACTATATTTTCAACACGGACGAAGTGCCATTCAGCTTCAGGAGGAATATTCTTTTCCCTTTATTTAAAAAAGGAGATGCCAGCGATCCTTGATAGAGGCCTATCCTTCCTAAACTCCATGATAACAAAACATTATGCGTATAAGCCTGTAACGGTTTACAGAATGAGTTTAATCAAATGACCTGCTTAGTGAGTTCCAAGCCGAATTTAGGAAAGCCTACTCAACAGTAGACAATATTTGCACGTTAACAAGCTTAGCTAGGTCTTACTGAATAATGGAAAAAAATTATACGCGTTCTTTGTGAACTTCCAAGCTGCATTTGATTCTGTTGATAGAAAAGTGTTTTTCTATAAGTAAAGCTATCTTGGAGTGTCAACAAAGTGCTCAAAATTATCGAAAGTCTCTACAAGGAGAATACGACTGTGGTATGGGACGGAAACAATGTTTCAAACTGGTTTGAGTATCATATCGGTGTTAAGCAGAGTTGTCTCATGAGTCCTCTTCTTTTCGCGCTATTTATGGACGATTTGCCAACATCTCTACCTGGAGAAATCTAGTTCGCTGGAATGAAAATAACTTACTTACTTAGATGGTGCTACAGTCCGGGGTGGACCTGGGCCTCAACCAACAAACCTCTCCAGCCAGCGCGGTTACGAGCCAGCTGCCTCCAGTTGCGCACGCCAAGTTGGTTGAGGTCTCCCTCCACTTGTTTGCACTACCTACCGCGAGGTCGTCTTCTACTGCATCGTCCATCCGGGGTGGATTCGAATACTTTCTTAGCGGGAACGTTGGGCTCCATCCGCTTCAAATGACCCGGCTATCTTAGTCGCTGTATGTGAACACTTCTGGCTAAGTCGATGTCATTGTACAGGCCGTATAATTCGGCATTGTACCTTCTCCTCCACACGCCGTCTATGCAGACGGGACCAAAGATCGCTCGAAGAACTTTTCTATCGAAATAACCAAGGGCATCCTCATCCGGTTTTGTCAAAGCCCATGCCTCTGCGCCATACAGCAGGACTGGGATGATTAATGTCATATAAATAGTTACCTTAGTAGTTCGGGCTTTGCTACTCGATTGCCGTTTTAGTCCATAGAAACAACGATTGGCAAGAGTAATACTCCGTGTGATCTCCCTACTGATGTCATTTGCGGAGCTGACCATAAAGCATAGGTAGACAAAATCCTTAACTACCTCAAAATTGTATCTGTCTATTGTGGCGTTCTGTCCAAGACGCCGATGTTGGGTGTCCTATTTTGTAGACAGCATATATTTTGTTTTACTTTCATTGACCGCTAGACCCATCTTTGCTGCCTCGATCTCAATACTCGTAGATGCCCCATTGACTGCCCGCTGAGTACTTCCGATTATGTCAATTTCATCGGCATAAGCGAGTATTTGTACAGACTTGTAAAAGATTGTACCTCCGGTGTTGGCTTGTGAGTTTCGTACAATTCTCTCAAGTACTATGTTAAAGAGATCGCATGATAGCGCGTCGCCTTGTCTAAGACCTTTGCTGACATCGAACGGTTCGGTGATGTTCTTACCGACTTTGACGGAGCAGCGAGAGTTCGCCATCGTCATTCTGCACAAACGGACGAGCTTGGCAGAGATGCCAAGACTAGACATGGATCTGTATACCTCGTCTCTATACACGCTATCATAGGCAACTTTGAAATCGATGAAGAGGTGGTGCGTATCGATTTTATATTCATGGGTTTTTTCCAAGATCTGCCGTAGTGTGAATATTTGGTCAATGATGGACTTTCCAGGCCTGGAACCGCACTGAAAAGGACCTATCAGGTTGTTGACGATCGGTTTTAGGCGTTCACATAGTACGGCAGACAGGATCTTGTATGCGATATTTAGGAGACCTATACCTCTGTAGTTGGCGCAGTTCAGAGGGTCTCCTTTCTTCAGTATCGGGCAAACGATGCTGAGGTTCTATTCATCGGGTATACTTTCGTCCGACCAGATGAGCTGATGCCTGCTCCTTACCAACTCATCCCCTCCTGCCTTGAAAAGTTCAGCGGCAAGGCCGTCGGCTCCAGCAGCTTTGTTGGATTTGAGTTTAGATATCGCTATCCTCACTTCATTCTGATCGGGTTGACGGGAATCTTGACTGTCATCGTCACTGTTGAATAGCTCATTCAGCCTGACAGCGGAATATTGGTCATCATCGCAATTTAATAATCTGCAGAAGTGTTCCTTCCATATTCTCAGCACCGACTGCGATTCTACTACTATGTTGCCATTTTCGTCCCTGCGCACGTAGAGCTCGTAAGCAGCTCTATTCCTTCTATGCAACGCCGCTTTGTATGCCTCTTGTTTTGCTGCATGTGCTTGCCGGCATTCCTCATCAAACCAGGGGTTTCGTTGTGGTGGGTGAGAGAAACCCAGTACATTAGAGGCGGCATCTCTGATGGCTTGTTGGCAACGCTGCCACTGGTCTTCCGCATTTGCTGCTGGTGGCATACGACTAAGATTAAGATTAGAAGAAGCTCGATCGGCAAAGGTTCTCGCGGTCTCTTGCGATTGTAGCTTTTCGACGTCAAATTTCCTCACAGCATTTCGCTGATTTCGCTCCGTTGTGGATATCCGCATCCGTACCTTGGCTACAACTAGGTAGTGATCCGAGTCCATGTTGGCTCCTCGGAAAGTCCGGACACCCAGAATACTGAAAGAGTGCCTTGCGTCGATCGCAATGTGATCGATTTGGTTGACAGTTTTTCGATCAAAGGAGAGCCGTGTTCCTTTGTGAATGTCGAGACGTGGGAACCGCGTACTAGCTACGACAAAGTTTCGCCCCGCCGCAAAGTCGATTAGCCTGAGTCCGTTGTCGGATGTCATGTCGTGCAGGCTGTGCTTTCCGACCACGCTACTAAAGACGTCCTCTCTTCCTAGCTTTCCGTTAAAATCACTTAGGATAATTTTAACGTCGTGGCTAGGGCATTGCTCATACGTCTTGGCCTAGAGCTGGTAGAAGTCGTCCTTTGTCGCGTTGTCCTTCTCCTCATGAGGGGCGTGAACGCATATTAGGCTAATGTTGGCAAATTTAGCCTTGATACGTATAGTCATATGGCGCTCGTTCACATGCCGGAAACTCAAGACTTCTTGCCCAAGTCTACCTCCAATGAGAAATCCGCACCCGAATAGACGCTGTCCTTTTTGTCTGTAGCAATCGCCGTAGTAGATGTCGCAATTTTTCATACTCCTTTTGCCCGGCCCATCCCATCGCACTTCTTGGATGGCAGTAATGTCTGCTTTGAGACACTCTAGGGCCTCCGCAAGTTGTTCGGCTGCACGTGATTTGTAGAGGGACCTAACATTCCATGTGCAGACACGAAGATCGTTGTCCTTTTTATGTTTGCATGGATCGTCAACAGTAAGATCATCCGTATCCGAGGCTGTTGGTTGCTTTGTAACCAAAGTTTTTTTTTACTTGGTAGGGAAGTTAACCTGACGGCACAACCCCCAACCTGCAGGGCCAGATCCGTTTTTTTGTACCCCTAGTACAAGAGGCCGGATACACCGATATCAGTAACCCACTTCGGGGATATGAGCGCTGTCGTTGGCCCATTAAGGGTTCATACGCCACCATCTCTTTTTCAATACCCTGACGTAGTATTGAAAATCCTTACAGACCTCAGTTCCAAGTATTTTGAAGTAGCTCCGGTAAGGTATCCGCTGGTCTTCTAGACGTCACCGTTGATTCCATCGAGAGAATTCATCCGCCGCACGTTCTCCTTCTGGGGAGCTCTTGCTGAGACGCATATTTCAGCCAATCTCAACAAGAAATGCCTCGTCCGGTTATACATATGTGCGCTGAAGTTTACCCAGATGTGCTTACGCAGGTCTGAGTGTTCAGCTGCACATATATCGTCAGACTCAGCATACGCTCATCGTTAGTTCACTATCAGATAGCTATCCAGCGGGCACCGCGAGGAGGTGATGATGCGATTTTGCCCACCACGCAGCTTCTACGGTTTGTATATAAAGACTGAATCGCCCTTACCAGGGAACCATCAATCCCATACTCCTGCAGAACACTCCAGAGTTTGCCTTGAGAAACCCTATCATATGCTTTTTCCAAATCGACAAAACAAGTGTAGAAAGGTCTAATGTTCAATAAAAATCAATTCTACTACTACTACTAGCGGCGCTGCAAAGGAAGACGAGAGCTGCTCGTAAGCTCTAGAAGCGAAAGAAGAAAGAGCATAAGAAGCACGCGATCGAGAATATTGAGAGCTTATACTCCAGGAACAATGACCGGAAGTTTACCAGAACGTGCCAGAGAAGCAAAACCCGTACAGAAACCTGTTAAGATGAAAACCTAGTAGTAGATTCACTGTCCTTGCTGAGAGTATGGAAAAATTACTTCTGCAAACTGTATTATGGGGACGAAGACCAACATCCCGCTGTTGGTCAGAATGAACCATTGAACATATACGATGATAGTCAAAATGCCCGTCCGCCTGACAAAAGCGAAGTGAGGATAAAAATATCCAAGCTGAAACCCAACAAGGCTGCTGGACCTGACGGCTTGCCTGCCGAACTTTTTAAGGCAGCTGGTGATGAGTTGGTAGAGTACATATACCAATTCAGACGAGTGTACGTCTGATGAATAGAATCTCAGCATCGTTTGCCCGATCCACAAGAAAGGAGACCCCCTCAACTGCGCCAACTATAGAGGCATCAGTCTCCTCAACATCGCATATAAGATCTTTTCTGCGATATTGTGTGAACGCCTGAAACCTTTTATGAATAGGCTGATTGGCCCCTATAAGTGCGGTTTCAGGCCAAGAAAGTCCACTATCAATCAAAACTTCGCACTTCGGCAGATCCTGGAGAAAACCCAAGAAGTCCAAATTGATGCTCACCATCTCTTTATCGATTTCAAGGCCGCCTATGACAGCATCTATAGAGAAGAGCTATATAGAGTCATGCGTAGTTTTGATATCCCTGCCAAACTTGTCCGTCTGTGCAGGATAACGATGGAGAACGCTCGCTGCTCCACCAAGGTCGGTTATGACTCGACCGAGACCTTTGATATCAAAAAAAGGTTTTAGACAAGGCAACGCACTGTCATCTGACTTGTTTAATATTCTACTTGAAAGGATTGTGCGGAAATCACAAGCCAACACCGGAGGCACAATATATTACAAGTCTGTACAACTGCTTGCATACGCCGACGATATAGACATTATAGGAAGAACTCAGCGGGCTGTCACCGGTGCGTTTGCAGGCATTGAGGCGGAAGCGGCCAAAATGGCTTTAGCGATAAACGAGGGCAAAACCAAGTATATGCTGTCAACAAGAAGGTAAAGCCAACACCGACGAGTTGGACAAAATGTCACCGTGGGCAGCTATAACTTCGAGGTAGTAAGGAACTTTGTCTACCTTGTCTCTGCTCTAAACTGTGAAAACGACATCAGCGCAGAAATCAAGCGAAGAATAGCCCTTGCCAGTTGCTGTTTTTTGGGTTTATAATGCAATTCAACAGTAAAGCCCTATCTCGAACAACTAAGGAGACTCTGTATAAGACTCTGATCATCACCGCCCTGCTTTACGGCGCTAAAACATAGACTTTATTGAAAGCGGACGAAGATATACTTGGTCGCTTCGAGAGAAAAAAAGATATTCGCCTCCGTTTGTGTCGACGGGTTTTGGAGGAGAATATTCAATCACGAACTATACGAGCTGTACAGCGACATCGACCTAGTCAAAAAATTGCGTATTGGACGTCTGATATGACTAGGACATGTAGAGCGAATGAACACCAACGCTCTGGCCCGTAGAGTCTTTGAATCTACCCCGGAGGGACAACGCAGTAGAGGACCTCCTCGCCGTAGGTAGCGCGCTCAAGTTCAAGGGAACCTCGACCAACTTGGAGTGCGCAACTGGAGGCAGTTAGCTAAAGTCTGGTCTAAATCGAGATGATTATCAGTTGAAGCTCAGGTTCACACTAAGCTGTATTGCTACATAAGTTAATAAGTTCTTAGAAGTCATTTCTTTAAAGCGTTAAGGCCACAGTGATGGAGTGAAAGAAACGGGTATAGGAAAGAATTAAGGATTGATAGGTAAATGAAGCGAGTGAGCTGACGATGCACGTTACTCCTACATTTTTCAGGTTATGCGGTTTCGGAAATACTGATTAAGGCAAGGTACAAGTATTCCATATTTGTGTTGCGCGGCTAAAAAACGATCTTCTGAACATAATAGTGCGGCCGAAATGAATTTCTAAAGTATATTTGTGTCTAGACGCTGCTACACGTCCTGCTACATAGAATTATCGATTGGCTAGCTAAAAACTTGCAATCCATTTCTAGAAAACCCCACTGACATCATGGGCTTGGATCTTGCTTAAAATGGCACTATGGCACACTCTATTAAAAGCTTTAGATATACAATATCAAGACAATTATGCTGACATGGTTTTCGGTTTCTTCGATTAAGCGCAGAAACTACGGCAAGGGGCCATTAACACTTTGAATGCACTTGTTCCAATTTTTCAACTGGTAGGTCATTAAGACTCCCGTGGAACGCTATTGCCCGAAGATGCTTTCTTTCGACATAGCTCAGAAGCTAGTGACCTTAAAGTATTGGGTCGGTAGTTAAAAGGGGAGGTTTTATCGCCTCTTCAGGAAAAGGTTGAACGTGGCCACGTTTCCACTTATCTGGAATTATGCCTGTGGTGTATGACAGGTGGAGGAGCTTACATAGAGGTTTAGGCGGGGTGGAAGAATATATTTTTAAGATAGTGGCAACGATTACACCAAATTTGTTGCGAATATATAAAAACAGAATAAAAAACGAGAAAGTCAAATCTAAAGTAACAAGCTATCATTATATGAAAACCTTCATTCTGCCACTCCCACTGAAAGAGAACAGGGCTAGAAAATAAGTAAAAGGATATTTTGCACTCTGTTTAAGAGGTACTGTAAGTTTCCTTTAATTTCTTTCAACATACATATAGTATATGTCGCCTATTACTTTTTGACATCCATTAAGATCTGTGAACTCTTCCGATTAAGTCTTCACTTTTTGGATTCAATTTACCATAAAATATTAAGTGATGGTTGGGACCGTCATTTAGAGAAAAAAAACTAGTATTCGCTAATTGGATACAAAAGCAAAATTCCAAAATCTTGGTCTGAACTGGAAATAACTGGCAAGAATGGATGGAACTGATAACTATTAATCAATGTTTCGTTACAAACGTTCGCAAGATTTTTTTGTTATTTAATGAGCTGCTATAAAACAAGAACATTACCTTTGACGAGGTAAATTGAAGCCATCTGTTTAATTAATTTTTTTAATGACGCTGGTATATTAAGTTTTTGCAATTCTTGCAAACTATTTTCCACTTCTATTAAGTCTAGTTAGTCATACTTTTCACTGTGGCCCAATAAAAAAATATTGTTTCGCCTTACTTTCTTATGTCCTGTATCCCTTTGTAGGTTATAAGGCCTGTGTTATGCCTACGCGCCACGGTGCACGGTTTTGGTAATGTGCCGGCTTCTTCAATTACCATTCCTCCGTCTCGACTATTCTGCGTCATGTTCTCCTCGGACCGCCAGGTATTCTACTATCCTGAGTTAAAGGGATTGCATAGCAGGTTAGCTATGGATCTGTCACCTTGTCGAAACATGTGACCACTCCACCGGCGCTTCCGTCGTTGAATGGTTCCTGACTCGTTCTATGATAGAAGTGATTGGTTAGAGATACGGTTGGGTCAGAAAATTCTTAACATTATGCACAGAGACCTGTTAACGGACTTTTGTAGCTGATATACTATATATATATGATAGTATTGGTTACCCTCTACGTGCTGCATCCTTATAAGAGCACGGTTGCAATGTTGAATTGGAACAGTTTAAGCTTGGTGTTCCAACTAATTGCATTGCTTCGTCATATTTTGGACTACATCTCGAACGCGGACTTTGCTTTGGCTATCCTGTTGGCTGCATTAAGTTCGATTCCACCATCAGCCGAGACAATACCCCCAAGATGCTGGAAATTCTCTACTCTCTCTACCGGTTGTCCAGCAATGCATAATTGAGCTGATGAGTCTGTTCCAAGCCTGAAAATGTTAGTTGTAGCCCTGTCTTACCCCACTTTTGATCTTGCATTCCTCATACCACCTTCCTCTGTGGCAGAACCTGACATTTGGACCCATCGTATGCAGCTTTGATAATAGAAATTATTTTATCGGAAATACTTCTTCTGTGTAAGGTAATCCAAATAAACTCTTTATTTACACTCTCGAACACCTTCTCAAAATCTATGAACACCAGGCGATGTGGCGATCGATATTCAATTCATTGCTCGACGATGATCCGTAGGGTGTTTATGTGATCAACACAAGAGGATCCGGAGAGGAAACCTTGTCACGAAAGAGCGTCTCAAAAACAAAATAAAAATTGCCCTTCGGATACGACAAAACTGTAGGTTCCTTCCAATCATGAAAAATATAACGCACACAACAACAGTAGTTGCGAGAAGCTAAACCTTAGTCCTTCATGGACTGTTGCGCCAAATATATATGCACGAGTATGTATGTAGAAGTGTTCGGGACCAATGAAAGCAGATTGAGACTTATTCAGCAATTACGTTGCCAGTGATGCCTTTGTGACTAGGAACCGAGGTAAATGTGATTTTCTTTGCGCAGCTAGCTGCCGGAGAGTTTGTTGGCAGTTCCAGAACAGCCTAGACTCAAAGTCGATGAGTTTCAGAGTTTTTGGCGCTGGCTGACGAATTGCTAACGAATATTGCAGTACCCTCTCGATTTATCATTTTTGAATCGTTGGTCACCAATTTGACTATTGTACGAATTGGGTGACTTGAGAATTGGCCCAATAGATGCAGTTCGGGATGACAACTTCCAAGGGGCGATTTAGATTGATTTATCTGAGAATGAAGTTAGTGATACACAGACGCAATCCAAAGTACAGTATAAGGATTATAATGAAAAAAACATCGTGATTCCTTAAAGGATTTACAATTGATTGAATTTGAAAAAGCATTCGAAAGACAACCACAGATCTGATACAGATGCTGCTAAGACATCGAGGGGTTCCAGAAACATATGTATAGATGATCAAGGATATGTACGAAGCAGCAAAGATAAGAATAAGATGTCCGGATGGAGCAACAGAAGAGTTCCCAATCAAAGTCGGGGTACACTATGGCAGCGTCTTGAATCTTTTGCTCTTTATTGCAGTCGTTGACTATCTGATTGAAGGTAAAATGACGGTCTCCAAAATACATCAGTTATTCTTTGCAGATAATATAGCCATTATAAGTGAGGATCTTATGTCCCTGCAATGAGCACATGACGTATGGGTGTATGTCTTGGTGGAAAATGGGTATCGCATAAGTTCAAAAAAGACAGAGTACTTGTGCTGCTCTCTCTCTGATCCGCTCAGGCCTATTCCAGACATCTATTCGAATGGAACAATGCTTTCTAAGCGCGGAAAGGTTCAAATATTTGGGATCTATGATTAAAAGTGAAACTGCCTGTGATGACGAGGTCAATCATCGCGTAAGCGTAGGGTGGATTAAATGGCGGGAAAACTCGACTATCTTCCGTTACCGAAAAATGCTCCCTAAGCTGAAAGGAAGGCTCTACACCGCAGTTGTTCGTCCAGCATTCACATACTGTTCAGAATGTTGGACAATGTGCAAAAGTATGAGTGTAAATTAACAGCATAACTGGTATGAAGATGCATAACAGCAGAAGTAACAAAGCTTGATCCAATAAGAAGTTCGAAGATTCGTGGAAGCCATCACGCCAAAGAAACAAAAAATATATCGCGATCGGCTCAGCTGCTCCAAAATTGGGACGCCTGTCGATATTTCATGATTAGAGCTTGAAATCTTTAAGTGTCTATAAATTTGTTCGGCATTAAATCTAATTGTTCGGGGTATATGTGCGACCAAGGATCAACAAATAGGAAGTTTTATAAAAACTTAGTTATTACGGAAGATAGGCCCTATTTTCTGCATACATAAATCAAATTCCATCCACGCGTTGTATGATATTCCTCATTTGTTCAAAAGTGTTAGAAACAACTTACTCAAAAGTACCGAAGATGATGTTGTGTCATGAAAAGTTATCGAATTTCTATACAGTTTTGAGAAACATCAAACAGTTAAAATATGCCCAAAGTTGACATCCGCTCACATTAACCCTACAGATTTGCAGAAGATAAGCGTGCATCTAGCTACTCAAGTACCTACTAAGCCGAAGTGTTGCTATTGGAATAGAGACACATAATAAATTTAGCCGATTTCCAAACAATTTAAATGAAAGAGCTCAAAGTTTGTTTTAAGGTTTTGAACGATTTAAATCACTGAATTTGCTATAACTGTTAAACTGAACAAGATTTCCTAAAAATGTTGCTGAATGTTTTTTTTGGAAATACGTCAGATAACATACGGTTTATTATTTCAATTATATTATCAATTTTTTTAACACCGTTATTTTTTGGCAGCGTTTTAAACACGACATTTTATTCCTTATCTTATATTTTAGTAATTTTACAGGGCAATATTTCTCTTATATTATTCCAGCGAATTGAAGCTAATATTTTTTTTTATTTTTATATAAGGTCTGAGCTTTAGAACCAAGTCAAAATCATTACTAACTAACTACCTTAAGTCGCTAGGACTTGAATATTTCTTAGTTGTCCTACGATTCAATAATGTCACTGATCTATCGAAGAACGACAAACCCGCAAATTTCTCATCCAAATACCTTCTTCGACATATAAGTGACTAATGAAACTCGCAAAAAAATGCAAGAAGCACTGCAAACGAAACCAGGCTCCGGAGCTGCACAAAAAAATTAACCTCGACAATATCGTCACAACACACATCATCAAATTTTTTGAGAATCTTAAAATATGACTTACATTTTTAAATGTGGATCCACAAGACTGGTTGTACCAGGCTTCTTGTGTTAATGGTCTCCAAATAGTAAAACAACTTTATGGAATTTACGACTAGGTTGAACGAAGCGTGGGTCTTATCTGTAAGTACAATTCATCATTGACTAGCAATGAAGAGCGAAAACAGTACTTTCTTCAAGTAGTATCCATACATACATACATACATACATACATACATACATACATACATACATTTAAAATGGCCCGCTAATCATTCATGAAGGTCGCGGGGGTAAGATTTTCAGGTGGACCCTCCATCCTTCTCGATCCTCCGCCAATGACTCCAACTCATCAGGAGGAATCCCTAAACGACTCCAGGACAGATGTCGGACTTGGTCCAACCATTTTTTTCTAGGCCTACGGCGGAGTCGCCTACCTGATGCCACGGCAATCATGGCACGTCTTGAAAGCCAGTCTGGGGGCATACGCACTACGTGACCAAACCATCGAAGCATAGATCGTTCCGTTTGGAGAAGTAGCTGCTCAACATTGAGCGCCTCGCGTACTCTGCTGTTGCGCACTCGATCCCTACGAGTTATTCCAGCAATACCACGAACGAACCTCATTTCGGCGGCTTGTATCCGCGATCTTATCCTTTCGGTCACCACCCAAATTTCATGAGCTGCCTTAAATTTGGTATAGCCCCCCTCCACATGGAAAAAAGTTAACACGTTGGCTGCGAGTGAAAATGTGCACAAAAAAAGGGGAAATTTATGTTATTTTTTTTTTATAATTTGCGCGCACTCAAAGGGTTATGAATACCTTTAGCATGCTTACACACAGTGCGGGCATTGGAAAGGATAGAGATAGAGAGAAACATTTTGGTGTAGTAGTTCTTGAAGCTCAGTTGTTTATGCTTCCGAGATTCTCCGGGGGTGGGGTCTTTAATCAAAAATAGTCCATTGGTTGTATCTGACGATGGTAAGACCAATCCTGCTTTATGGCGTTCTCGTTTAGTGGCCTGCGCTTGAAACAAGGTACAACACAAACTCTATCGAAAGAGTACAGCGATTAGTACGTAGGTGCATCACAGGGGCTCTCAGGTCCATTCCCACAGCCACCTTAGAAACTCTACTTAACATTTTTCCCATTGATATCTTTGGAAGATGGTAGAATCTAAAGCAGCCCTAAGACTTAGGGAATCTCTCTAGTGGTCAAGCCCACAAATCGGCTACATGAAAATTTTACAAAATTCCAATCTCAGAGAAACAGATTACATATCCCCATTTATCGATTTCAATATCAAATACAACACCACCACACTTGAAATATCCGAATGGGATGACGGTATCATTCTTAATGACGTTCGATTGAATTAGTCACTCTACTACGCTTATGCATCTACACCTGCACGGTTCACTTAGGCCCATACCTGCCTATAACTTACACACCGGTACAGAGGTTCGATTGAATCAATCACCCCAATACTTGTTTCTACACTATACGTACACGGTACACATTGATTTTAGGGTTGATTGAGTCAGTCACCCTTTCTAACCACTTTAGGCACGGCTATTCTCAGCCAGTACCTTCCGGAGAAAGGTTAATGTTCCCCGGAAACCGGTGATTCCTCCGGTCCTAACTTTGCGTGGTATCATAATGGACCCAAGTGGTCTAAATGTGTCCTGACTTTGTCAGGACAGCCACCTTACCTAAC
Source organism: Brachypalpus laphriformis (assembly GCA_945910035.1). Classification (NCBI taxonomy): domain Eukaryota; kingdom Metazoa; phylum Arthropoda; class Insecta; order Diptera; family Syrphidae; genus Brachypalpus; species Brachypalpus laphriformis. Next base: position 282,345,166 of record OX246753.1, on the reverse strand, counting down.
CTAACTTAACCTACATATTATATACACTATTCAAAAATTTGTATTATATTTATTAATTCAAATTAGTATATTTATTCAAAAATCCACGCATCTCCCCAAACGACGATATTTTATTCGTAAGGAAAAAGATCTTCCATGGATCGTACAGATACACACAGCTGCTTATGTACATTGTACATACATACATACATACCCGACATTACAGTCGAAGAAGTTAGTGAGGCAGTCAAATACTCCAAAAAATAAAAAGCGGTTGGGCCAGACGAGATACCCTCTGAGTTCTGGAAAAAGATAGGAGACATCGGGTTCAGATGGCTCAGAATTCTCATCTCCAAATTCGTGAGAGGTGATCCAATGCCGAATCAATGGAGGGAAAGTTACCTTCTCCCTGTATACAAAGGGAAGGGTGATACGCGAAACTGTGATAACTACCGTTCGATCAAGCTGATGTCACACACCATGAAGATCGTTGAGCGGGTATTAGGTGGCCGACTGCGAAAAATAATACGGCTTTCTGATGATCAGTGCGGGTTTGTCTCGGGTAAATCAACCACAGATGCAATCCAAAGTATAAAGATCATAATGGAAAAACATCGTGATTCCTTAAGGGATTTGCATATTGTATTGGTTGACTTTGAAAAGGCATTCGATAGAGAACCACGAGATCTGATATGGGTGGCGCTAAGACATCGAGGGGTTCCAGAAACCTATGTACAGATGATCATGGACATGTACGAAGGAGCAAAGACAAGAGTAAGATGCCCCGCTGGAGTAACCGAAAAGTTCCCAATCAAAGTTGGGGTGCACCAGGGAAGCGTTTTAAGTCCTTTGCTCTTTATTACAGTCCTTGATTATCTGCTTGAAGGTAAAGTGATGGACCCCAAGGTACATCAGTTATTCTTTGCTGACGATGGAGCCATCATAAGTGAGGATCCTACATCCCTGCAACGAGCACTTGATGTGTGGGTGGACGTTTTGGAGGGAAATGGGTATCGCATTAGTTCAAAAAAGACAGAGTACTTGTGCTGCCCGTTCTCTGATCCACTCAGGCCTATTCCAGACATTTATTTGAATGGAACAGTGCTTCCCAAGTGCGAAAAGTTCAAATATCTGGGATCTATGATCAATAGCAAAGCAACTTGTGATGACGACATCAATCATCGTGTAAGCGTGGGGTGGATGAAGTGGCGAGAAAACTCCGCTATCTTCTGTGACAGAAAAATGCCACCTAAGTTGAAAGGAAGGCTCTACACCGCAGTTGTACGTCCAGCGCTCACATACGGTTCACAATGTTGGACGATGTACAAAAAGTGTGAGAGTAAATTAACGGCAGCTGAGATGAAGATGCTTCGCATGACAGCAGGAGTGACAAAGATTGATCGAATAAGAAGTTCGAAGATCCGTGGAAGCTTTCACATCAAGGAAACCATCGTACAAAAAATAGAGCGCGACCGGCTCAGCTGGTATTGCCACGTTCAAAGAAGAGATCATTTGAACCCGGTTAGAAAGGCAATATCAATGCACGTTCCAAAGACATCGCGATGTAGGAAAGGCAGGCCTATAAACGCTTGAATCAGACAAATGCGACGACATCGGCATTTCATTGGCCTCAGTAACCGAGTGCTCCAAAATCGGCAGGCCTGCTGATATTTTCTGAGGTCAAGTAGGCGAACCCCACAGGCGGATCAGTAGAAATGCCGTGAAGTGGGGAGGTTGTCATCCCTTGTTTTCGGATCATAACCTCGCTGATAAAAGGAAGAAGGAGAAGAAGTACCTACATATTTCTGTTTCGATCCGCATATTCAAGCGAAATAGAGAAAAGGTAAAGAAAAAGAGGTATTTTGTTTGTTTCCTTACAAATAAGTTAAAGCTTTAAAAAAAAGATTTATTTTTTTAATGGAATCGGTTTCATACATCACTTTTTCCCATATGCATGCGACATCTGTATGCTTATTATCTGTTCTTCGATTGTATTTAAGAGTCACTTTACTGGTACCCTTACTGTCTTGCAATGCATTGCAATGATTGCATGCTCTTAGGCGCTTATTCATCCAGTGAGCTTCTGACATTAGCTGAAAGATTATTTTGTCACATACTTTTATGGAGACATTATAATTGAAGCAAAGTGGTAATGTGAAAGAAGTACTAGCCTGGGAATATGATCACCTGGTACTGAATGCTTAAGTGCGTTTACGCCGTGGGATGTTGTTAATTTTGTGTAAGGGATGTGACAGGCAGAATTTGTTTCAAGTCTGTAATAACAAACTTACCTCGATGTTGTATTTTTTTGAAGGAACGTGAGGGATCGATTCGAAAGGGCAGAGTTGTACAATAAGTTAAGTGCCACACCGGTGTTCTAAACCATGCTCCACCTACTTCCGATAGACATCGTCAGTAAACAATTGGCTATCAGCTCGGCAATGAGGCTGAGAGGCTCCAAGCAATGGAAGGAGCAACTCACGGGGCATGCTAAAATACTTTCGATACACCGTCATCTCCGGAATTTCACTGACTACTTGTCCACTGAATATGACTTCAACAGGGGCTACATGTACTCAATACCGGTCAAAACTGAATGGACGCAACGCGATGCCCTATACAACGGATCGCTGTCAATTTTCAAGGACGGGTCTAAAGCCAATGACGTAGTCGCTGCCGGAATCTTCCCAGAATATCTAGACATACACTTTTCTTTTAACCTTCCAAATCATTGCAACGTGTATCAAGCCGAAGTTACTGCGGTTCGCCACGCCGCTGACTGGGCGGCGGCTAACACATTACCAATATCGTATATTGTTATTTACGTCGACAGTTTGGCAGCCATCAAATCCCTCGCATCCAGCACTACGAGATCTAAGGCAGTGAAAGGCTGCCACGTATCTTATAACGAGATAGCTTGTCAGAACAACTTCACTCTTTGCTGGGTACCAGGTTACTGTGGTATACAGGGAATTGTGCACCTGATAAGCTGGCTCGACAGGGCTCCTCTGGTACAAATAGCATACGCATTACTGACATTGAAGCGCCAACGTCTTATGTTAAGCACCTTATCCAAACCGACGCGAAGAAGGTGTTCAATCACCAATGCATCATCTAGGCCAATGCAACACCGCCAGACAAAAAAAAAGTACAATGTCTTGCGCTTGAAAAAGATGTGTAGCAAAGGTGCATGTAATAATGTATGCAGCAACGCATGTGAAACAGACGTGCAGTCAGTTGTTGACATTTCATCGCTTTAGTTTGCTGTCACTCTCGGTTACATGAAACGTCAAATCACAAAAAATGTGCTATTTTGGTGCGTTAGTTTGTTTTGGTGCGAATCTCTTAAAGACGAAACTGTGTGGGATTTCCAGCTACTAAACCCACCTTCCCTTCTACTCCTGGTTCACGCGTTAAGCTTTTTTTAGCGAAGGGGGCTTCAGCTTTAGGTACTCGTATTCAGCTCATTCGTGTTTGCAACCTCCTGCTTTACATTTCGCTGTCGGTCCTGCCTTCGCTGCTCCTTCATAATGGTTGCTACAGGGTCCCTAACTGCTCCCAAGGCATCTTCCCTGCTCATCATCTGTGTAGTGATGTTGTCTGGGATTCAGTCCTTTCCCAATTTTTTTACCAGCTCGTGCCATTCTTCATACATAGTGTCGTGGACAATGGAACATGATGTGTTCCGCATCCTCGACTGCTTACGCGACGGTGGAAAATAGGAGTTATTGTCGAGTCCAAACCTGTGGATATAGGCTCTGAGGCAACCATGACCAGTAAGCACCTGGGTCAGGTGGAAATTCAGCCCCAATGCTTTCTACTGATTCAAGCATTTATATTGAGGATAAAATTCTGCGTCCACCTGCCCTTATCGGAGTGATCCCATCTCTCCTGCCATTCTTCCAGACTTGCCCTTGGTGGTACCTCAATAACACTTTGACTTGTCGCTGTTGATGCCGCTGTCCTGATGGAACTGTGTTTCTGTTAAGCTTCTTTAGAAAAAAGGTCTATTGGTACCCTTCCAGCCACTGCAGATGCCGTGTCGTAGGAGCTCGCAAGGCGACCAACTGCATCCAACGGAATTTCAAACAAGCGTGAGTTTCCATATTTTCCGCTCCGAACCAAGAGAGCTAATGTTGGAACGAACGCGAACTGCTACTAGCAGTCCATATATAGTATGTCAATGGTAGCAACATTGAGCCTTAAGTCAAAATTAGCTGATTTTCATGTCTCTTGAATGTAGTCCAACATGGGACAAATTTTCTTATCATCCCATTTTTTAACGGGCTTTTCATTTAAAGAAATTTTATAAATTAAGAGAACCAAACGACAATAAGCACATGGTTTCCTCATCTCGATATTCATAAGCAGACATGGCGCTCCAATGATCATGTAACGATCCTAAATTGATCATATTGCGATCGACGCAAGGCATGCCTCCAGTATTCTGAATGTCCGGACCTTCCGAGCGGCCAACGTAGACTCGGATCATTACCTCGTTGTAGCCAAGGTACAAATGTGGATATCCCAATCTAAGCAACAAAGAAGAATCACTGTGAGAAAATTTAACGTCGAAAAGCTATAATCGCAAGAGACCTTCAGACTCTTCGCTGAACATGTATCCCGAAATCGATCAATCACCCCTATGCCGCCAGCATTAAGTGCCGAAGACCAGTGGCAACGCTGCCAATATGGCATCAGAAACGCCGTGACTGATGTGCTGGACCTCGCTCGCCCTACCACCGCGAAACCACTGGTTTGACGAAGAATGCCGGCGAGTGCATGCAGCAAAACAAGAGGCGTACAAAGCGGCGCTGCAAAGGAAGACGAGAGCTGCTCCCGAGCTCTATGAGCAAAAGAGATGGGAAGAACATCGGCTTCTCCAAAAGAAGAAGAAAGAGCATGAGAAGCGCGCGTTTGAGAATATCGAGAGTCTATACTCCAGGAACAATGTACAATGAAGTTTTACCAAAAGGTAAAAAAAAAACGTGTCAGAGGAGCAATATCCGTACAGAAACCTGTAGAGATGAATATATTTATCTAAGCTTAATACAAGCATCAACTTAAAGCTAAAACTTAAAAACTAACAAAAAAGGGGACTTAACGCTAAGCTTAAAACTATTATTACAATCTAACTTAACTTAAAACTAACAGAGTATGGAAAAGCTAGGAAGAGAAGGGAGAGTGTAGAGGTGAGAATTTGGGTGTGGGGGTGGTAAAATCAAGACAGGACTAGGTGGAATTGAGGCGGAGCTGAAGATCGTTTCGGAGGGTGGTTCTGCTGCAGTGGAAGTCAAATGTTTTTTCCATATAGTTAGCCAAGCGCAACATTCTGGACAGTGGTGCATTATAACCATAATTGGTGCGATGATAAGAGAGACGGAAGAGGGGAATGGACCTTAGGTTACGGGGATTGGTGTTAAATGAGACTAATTCAAGAAGCGCGGGGCAATCAATTTGACCAGTGATTAGCTGATGGAGGAAGAGTAAGTCGGCAATATCGCGACGAGTTTCGAGAGACTGAAGATTGATGAGCTTTAAGCGTTCAGAGTAGGGAGGTAAGTCGTATCTATCAAGCCAAGGGAGACCGCGTAGGGCGAAACGGATAAACCTGCGCTGGACGGCTTCAATACGTCGGATGTGTACAGCATAGTGTGGCGACCAGGCTTGGCTAGCATATTCGAGGATAGGTCTAACGAAGGTTATATAAAGTGATTTGGTGACGTATGGGTTCGAAAATTCCCTTGACCAACGTTTTACAAAGCCAAGCGCAGAATTGGCTCTATTTATTATGTGGTCAATATGGGAACGGAAGTTAGGTTCCCTATCGCAGATAACACCTAAATCACGCAAAGAGGAAACTTGTGGGACAAGCTCGTTGCAGAGTAAGTAGCTCCTATGGGTTGATGGAAGTCGTTTACGGGAGTAGGTGATGAATTGGCATTTGCTGACGTTAAGTTCAAGATGATTTTTCTGGCACCAGAGAGAAAATCTGTTTAGGTCATCTTGAAGTGGGCGGGAGTCATTGGGAGAATATTTTCATATCATCGGCATAGACAGAGAGATACGAGTCTTTGATAATGCAGTCGACATCGTTGGTGGTCAGGACAAAAATTAAAGGCCCAAGGTGACTTCCTTGAGGGACACCCGAAGTGGCCTTAAAGGAGTTAGAGACGGAAGATCTAAATATAACCTCGTACAGCCGACCTTCCAAGTAGGATTTGATCCAGTTGATAAAACCGGGTTGAAAACCAAGAGCTTTCAACTTAAGAATAATAATTCCATGGGAGATTTTATCAAATGCTTTACTGAAGTCGGTAGCAATTACATCGATTTCGCTGCCATCTTCGAATGTACACAGCGCCTGAGAAATGAATTCGGTTAAGTTGGTGGTTGTTGATCTACCTTTAAGGAACCCGTGTTGGTTGGAAGAGAATAAGGGTTTTCAATGAAAAAACATCGAGTCGTAAATGATGCTCTCGAAGAGTTTGGGTATGCATGATAGTTTGGCGATAGGTCGGTAGTTAGATATTTCATTTTTAGGACCTTTCTTGTGAATTGGGATAATAAATGAGTTCTTCCAAAGGATAGGGAAAGAACCTTGAGAAATGGACATAAGAAAAAGAGAAGTCAATGGTTGGGCCAAGTGGGTCACGCATTTTTTTAAAACAATTGGGGGCAACCCATCAGGACCGGAAGAATAGTCATCTTTAAGTTTATTAATCTTCTCTGCGACAAGTAGCGAGGTGATACAAACCGAAACTAATGACGTTTTGGCTCAATTGTCCATATAAGAGAAGTAATCGTGGTCGGGCTCAAGAATGCAGTCAGTGAACGACTGGCTAAAAAAGTGAGCGAATAGGTCTGCAACAATTTTAGGGTCGGACGAAGAGGTGTTGGCGAGTTTAAGGGTAGAAGGATAACTATCAGATTTTCGTTTGGCATTTATGAAATGATAGAATCTCTTAGGATCAGTAATGAGACTGGATTGCATTCGATCAAGATAATCCTGGTAGAGAGCTTCGCAGAGTTCGGCGAAGTGTGTATGTGTGTGCTGATAGAAAATGGAAACCTAGTAGTAGAATCACAGTCGGTGCTGAGAATATGGAAAAACTACTTCTGCAGACTGTATAACGGCGACGAAGACGCTGTCAGGCAGAATGAACCATTCAACATGGACGATGATAGTCAAAATTTCCGTCCACCTGACCAAAACGAAGTGAGGATAGCCAAGATAAAATCCAACAGGGCTGCTTGACCAGACGGCTTACCGGCCGAACTTTTCAAGGCAGCTGGGGATTAATTGGTAGAGTGCACAGACCAACTCATCTCTAAGATTTGGTCAGACGAGTGTATGCCTGATGAATGGAACCTCAGCATCGTTTGCCCGATCCACAAGAAAGGAGACCCCATCAACTGCGCCAATTATAGAGGCATCAGTCTCCTCAACATTGCATACAGGATCTTTTCTGCGATATTGTGTGAACGCCTAAAACCTTTAACCAACAGCCTGATTGGACTCTATTAGTGCGGTTTCAGGCCAAGAAAGTCCACCATCGATCAAATCTTCACACTTCGGCAGATCCTAGAGAAAACCCAAGAATTCCAAATCGATACTCACCATCTCTTTATCGATTTCAAAGACAGCATCTTTAGAGAAGAGCTTTAGAGTCATTTCTAGTTTTGACATCCCTGCCAAACTTGTCCGTCTGTGCAGGCTGACGATGGAGAACGCTCGCTGCTCCATCAAGGTCGGTAATGACCACACCTAGACCTTTGATGTCAAAAAAGGTTTTAGACAAGATGACGCGCTGTCATGCGACTTCTTTAATATTCTACTTGAACGGATTGTGCGGAACTCACAAGCCAACACCGGCAGCACAATCTATTACAAGTCTGTACAACTGCTTTCATACGCCGACGATATTGACATTATTAGAAGAACTCAGCTGGCTGTCACCGATGCGTTTGCAGGCATTCTAATCCGGATGGACGACGCAGTATAAAGAATCCTCGCCATAGGTGGACCAGTTCAAGTGGACCTCGACCAACTTGGAATGCGCAACTGGAGACAGTTAGCTATAGACCGAGCTAAATGGAGAGGCTTGTTGGTTGAGGCTCAGGTTCACCCTGAACTGTAGCGCTACCTAAGTAAGTAAGTAACGACACAAGACCAGATACAAACGTGAATACCCATAGCGTTCTTCTCTGGAATCGTGAAACAAGTTTACCCATGCAAATGAAACCCGCCTTACTCATCTACGTTCACTGTCGAACCAATGGAGCGTTTAGGTCGCAGGATACCAAACTCTGGTTGCAACGCTTTCATCATTTTCCTGCTACTTTTTGGTACTTTCAAGAAACTAAATAATTTCTAATGTTGCTTTTTTAGAACTGGCTTGGCAACGCTGACACATAGAAAGCGCTATCTTTTTATTATTATTATTATTGAGAAAAATAGTAGTCTCTATTTAGCGAGGGCTGCCTCACATCTGAATTTTTTTTAATACGTACTCGTAACATGCCTTTAATGTTTTCAGTATTTTCTTACAAAGACAATCTTTTTCTCTGTACAACTATACTATTTTTCTATTCTAGATACCAGTAGCTGTGGAAACATCTGTAGCTCATCGTTGCTGAATTCGGGTTCATCATACTGCGCATTGATTGCAAAATTTTAATCGTCAAACAATCTAGTGAAACCGCTTATTGTTCTGTGGAATTTCAAAACCAGTTAAGGCTGTTGTTACGAGTATAAACAAAATACAAAAACGATTGTGTTTTACTTACTTTATTTTTTAGGGGAAACACCGGTGACGCCGGCTAAATACTGACTCACAGCACGCGACTGAATTCAATTTTACTTCCATCTTATCTGCGATTTACCGAAATAATGAATTCAATTTTGAAAAACTTTATCAAATTACCTGAATTTATTAACTAATTATGCTAAGTAGTTTGCAAATTGAGTAGTTTCGCGCCGACACACACTGCAATAGACCTGAGAGGTGTTGTTGATAAAGTTACAATGCTGAGTGTTTTTAATTAAAGCAACCATCCATATGGAATCCTTTTTAGTTGGATGAATTCTCTCAGTGCGCTGCTGTTTAATTAAATTACTCAGCATGAATGTGGGGAATTGAATTACTATTTTTTCAATGAATTCATATTTGTACCTAGCCGTACCGCTCACTTGATCTTTGGGGCAAACAAAAAATCTATTATTACCGACACACGCGCTGTTCGCAAATATGTAGAATGATGATGCAGATTTTCCTCTGGCAGAATGTGCAGGAAGTGAATTGTTTTTATCGAATGGATTTCACAGGAATATGTACATATACTCTGAATGAAGAGGGTTTGGTGGATCAGAATGTACCACTACCCACCTCACTCATATGTACTTCATGCAAATGTCGAAATAGGTTTAACATTTTTGATGAATCAATATAGCAAATCATGTTCCTGGAATGGAAATGAGTTAAAAATAGGTTCGACTTTCCGTCATCAGAAGGAGATATAGATAAATTTAAGGACCCTCTATAAGGCCAGCTTCAAAGACGAGGTAGGTAGTCTTTTTAACAACCCACAAGTTTGCTGTTGCTAATTTTGACGATAAGATCAGAGGGAAGACTAAACCGTGAGATAAGGCAGTTTCAACTTAGGTGCAATTGAAAAGTCCAAGAACCCATTCAGTTGAAGAAGAAAACAGGAAAGAAAGCCCATAAGGGAGGAGTTTGAACCCGAATGAGGCAGCCTTTTAGAGGATGCAAAGAACCCCTTAACAAAATCTTTTGACCAACTGTATCGAAGCTTACCAATGCGGTCAATAACCACATTATGAAATGGTATACAGATGGAGACTTTTACATGTCTATGCGAGTACAAGGCAGCACGGAAAGAGCTTAAAATGGCCATCCAACAAAATATAAAAAGATGTTTTCTGGAGTTATGCAGCGTAGCAGATAAAAGTCCCTGGGACTTGGCCTACAAAGTAGTATTGAAAAGGCTCAGGAGATGGCAGCCGATTTCCCTGTGCCCCAAATTCCTGCATTTGATCGTCACAGGATTGTTCCCACAATACCCGGAAACACACTACTGGGAGGAGGAAACTACAGAGCCACTGAACTAGTTACTGCAAATGAATTGATCAACATATGCAACAAATTTGGGGATAAGAAGTCACCAGGCCCTGAAGGCATTCCAAATATAGTTCTCAAAACGACATTCAAGGCATGCCCAGATATGTTCGTAGAAATGTACAATGCGTGCTTGAAAGAAGGACTTTTTTCAGAACAGTGGAAAAGGCAGAGCTTGGTACTACTCCCAAAAGATGATAAACCACCAAAAGAACACAGCAGGAAAAGTTCTGGAATGAATAATCTGTAACAGATTGGAAACAGCGATAGAAACCGCAAACGGGCTTTCGGAACACCAATATGGTTTCCGGAAGGCATACTTAACAGTAGATGCAATCAGCTTAGTGGTTGGAACTGCACAACGAGCGATAGAAGGCAAGACGTGGAAAGGGGGCTTCAAGAAATATTGCTTAGTGATAACCCTGGGTATCAAAAATGCATTCAACACTACAAACTGGAGCCATATACTAGAGGCACTCAGACATTTACGAGTCCCAGCGTATCTCATAAAAATCGTGACGAATTTCTTCAAGCGGGGAGCCTTAGCCTACGACACAGACAACGGACCCAAAGAATACAAGATCACTGACGGAGTACCACAGGGGTCAGTGCTTGGTCCCTTACTCTGAAACGTCATGTACGATGGGATCTTGCGTCTTCCAATACACGAGGAAAATAAATTATCGGATTTGCGGACGACATTGCAGTCGTCGTAACTAGCAAACTACTGGAAAAGGTGGAGCAGATAAGCAACTTTACAATTAGGACCGTACGGAACTGGCTGAAATTGGCTGGTCTCATGCTTGCAGAATATAAAACAGAAGCGGTTCTTATAAGCAGCAGGAAGAAGGAGAAAACAATAGATATCATATTACTGTGGGTAGCCACACAATAACACCAAAGCCTCACATAAAATACTTCGAATTCATACCAGATACGAGACTATCCTTCAAGGAACACCTCAAGAGTGTGTCTCACAAAGCAGCGAATGCCAGCGCTACTCTCGCACGAATCATGCCTAATACAGGAGGCCCTAGGCACAGTCAAAGATTACTTTTGGCCAGAGTAATAGCGTCTATAATCCTCTACGCTGCACCAATCTGGGCAAGAGCCATGACGACTAAAACAAACAGAAGTAAGATTGCCTCAGTGTACAGAATATGTACATTAAGAGTATGCTGTGCATATCGTACCACCTCCAGCGATGCAGCCTGTGTGATAGCAAAAATGCTACCATTAGACATCCTGGCAGAAGAGCGGCGACGACAATATGAATTGAGACGCTCAGAACAAGAGCAAACTGCTCCAACCGGCGAAACTCAACAGATGTCACTTAGGACACAGAGCAAAGGAGAGTGGCAAAAACGCTGAAACGCCTTCGAAAAGGGTAGGTGGACGTATGTGCTCATACCTCAGACGGCATGGCGAAGTAGGGTTTCACCTAACCCAGTTGCTGACAGGTCGTGTATGCTTCCGTTCATACTTGCATAAGTACAAGCATGATGACAGCCCGTACTGTCCACGATGTGCTGACTGCTTTGAAAACGTCGAAAATGTGTGGTTTTTCGATGCTCACGGTTTCTAAGCGAGAGAGAAACACTGAGGCATAAATTAGGCGTTGCACTAACTCCCGAAAACATAGTTGGCGAAATGCTTAAGAGTCAAAAAGCTTGTGATGCAGTGACGGAAATTGCCAAGACTATCATGAGCAAATTAAGAATATTGGAGCGTAAGAGAAAAGAATACAAATAACAACTAAGTCAGAAACCCCCCTATGTTGAAATGCCAAGAAGGCGGTACCGTAGTGAGAAAGGGTAAGAAGGGAGAAGGGGTTAGTGGTTGAAAGTCGCACACTATTACTGAGAACGGGCACAGTTTCGTCTTCTGAACATTACCACCTCCCAGCGTAAAAAAAATGTCAATACAACTACTCGCTTGCGCTGATGACATGGACATAGTCGGACGAGCTCAGCAGCCATCGTCAGTGGGGCGTTTGCGAGTATTGAGATCGAGGCATCAAATGTGGGTTTAGCGAAACAAAATATATGCTGTCTACAAAAACGACACCCAACATCGGCGTCTTGGACAGAACGCCACAATAGACGGATATAATTTTGAGATAGCAAAGAATTTTGTCTACCTGGCTCTATGGTGAGCTTCGCAAATGACATCAGTAGGGAGATCACACGAAGAATTACTCTTGCCAATGCTTGTTTCTATGGGCTAAGACGGCAATTGAGTAACAAAGCTCTATCTCGAACTACTAAGGAAACTCTTTATAAGACACTAATCATCCCGGTCCTGCTGTATGACGCAGAGGCATTGACTTTGTCAACATCGAATGAGGATGCCTTTGGTTACTTTGAGAGAAAACAATTTTCGAGTGATATTTGGTCCCGTCTGCATATACCGCGAGTTGTAAGAAAAGGTACAATACCGAACTATACGGCCTATACCATGACATCGAATTAGTCAGAAGAGTTGACATACAGTGTCTTAGATGACTGGGTCATGTAGAGCGGATGGAGCCCAACGTTCCAGCCGGGAAATCTTCCGTTTCAGGGTGCGACCATCAATGTTACCAGATAACAATAGATGAATAAAAAGTACGAGTATATCGGTAACTCACGACGACGGTTTTCCAGATTAATTAGCCTAGGACAATCAAGGTAGGGCGGTCTCTCTCAGCCCAAGAGAGACCGCGTAACGTGAAACGAATAAACCTACACTGCATAGCTTCGATACTCATGGTATAGGCAGCATAATGCGGAGACCATACTTGGCTGGCATACTCGAGAAGGCTAACGAAGGTGAGGTAAATGAATTTTGTTACTTATGGGTCAGAGAACTCTTTTGACCAGTGTTTCACAAAGGCAAGGTTAGGTAAGTGGCCTGGTGTAGGGGATAGTAATCCTCTACACCAAACTCAGGTCAAAATAGACTCATTGTGATACCCATAGGGTGAAAGAAGATATAATAAGAGTGAATTCCTTCCTCGTGAAAAAAATAAAATAAAACGTCTTTTGTACATAACCTAAAGAAAGCATTTAGTACTCACTGTGCCCAAGGTACAAACAATCCGGAGGATTTAATAAAGTTTGCGATCTCGTTCATGGGTCTATTGAACCGGCAGCTCTTCTAAATCCTTAAAGAAGTATTGTCCAAAGAACTTATTTTTTAGATGATAGAGACCTGGACAGTAGCAAAGAAAGTGGATAATGTCCTCCTGAACTTCCTCGTCAGCGCAGCCTCTACAAAGGTCTTCATTCGCCACATGTAATTTTTTCATGTGGTACCGCATAGTGTAATATTTTACTACTGCGAGAGGATTTTTTATCCACCTGCATGAGTCTATTGATTCTTGCTCTGTCGAAGTAGGCCATAGCTTCCTCGTGGTGATACAAGTATCTAGAGAGGTCCACATGTTGTTCGGCTCCGTTAGAACTTTGTTCCTTGGTTCGAGTTTGAGTCTGCAAGGCGGTATGTTATGGAGTTGGGGAAAAGCGGGCGCATTCGACTTCGCCAGGGATGACAATTTGATGCGCCGTCGTTGAAGGTTCCCAACACTGAGGGGCCAGATTGGTCCGAGTTTAGTGTTGAGCCTCTTCTAGCCAGTTCGTTGGCTTTCTCATTCCCTGGTATGCCTTCATGTCTAGGGACCCATCAGATCTTTGCCTTGTGCTGTGTTTCAAGAACCTTGAGGTCTTTTCTACAACACTTCACAACCTTCGATTTTATTTCTGTGGCAGATATCGCTTTTATCTCTGGCTGGCTGTTGATGAAAAAGGTGATATCCTCCCGTGATATTGCCCTCATAGTAGTTTTTCGGGCTGCTATTGTCACTGCTAGCACCTCTAGGATGGAAGCCGAGCTGATATGGAGATACCAAGCGGTTCAGAGAAGATGCCTGCGCCTACACCTATTTCCAATTTGGATCCATCGGTGGATGTCGTTTTTTCAGTCTTCTCTGCTTGGATAGGTATCTAGAAATGGTCTCGTAAAGTCCAGCTATGGCGTTGAGTAGTCTGTACTAGATATAGCCTAGATTTCTCTGTAGGATCGTAGTATCACTCATTGCATTTGGTCTCCAGCTATCTGGCTGGCTTAATCTTATGGCATTTATAGCCGCCGATGCTTGTATAAAGATGTCTAGTGGAAGTAGATTGAGAATGACCTCGAGTCCTGTTGTAGGTGTCGTTCTCATAACACTGGTTGTGGCAATGTGCGCTAGTGTGTGTACTTTTGTGATAGAAGTTAGGTTGTCAATTTTGCTGGCGGCTTGCCACCATACAAAGCTGCCATAAGTCTTACTATAGTTCGGTCTCCAAGTTTTCCCGAATATCTGTTGTATGAGTAGAAAACTATCGTGGCTTTTTTGGCTCTATCGTTAATGTTGAAAATCCAGTTCAGTTTCCTATCGAGTACTAGACCGAGGTATCCCGCATTGCTTGATACTTACGGGGGTACCGCTTACAGAATGTGTTACGAATTGTGGACTTATCGTTTTGTTTGTGAATAGTATTAACTCCGTTTCCTGGGGATTGACCGCTAGTTCACATCTCTTCGTCCAGGAGTCAATGGTTTTTAGAGCCCCTTCAATTTGCTCGCTCAGGGTCGGGCGAAATTTTCCTGTTGCCAGCAATACAACGTCGTCCGCATAAGCGATGGTTTGACGCCGCTGTTTCTGACTCTTAGAAGAACATCCACTCTTGAGGCGTATGCTTCTAGCTTTGTTCCTCCGAGCTCAACTTCAGTATGTCTTTCCTCTAGCATATTGACGATCCCCTTTATGAGGGAATTGGGAATATTAAGGTTCGTTTAAGTTCTATGAACCGCATCTAAGTGCTGAGTTGGCTCTGTTTATGATACTGTAGAAGTGTGGTCGAAAATTGAGTTCACTATCGCAGATGACGCCCAAATCATGTGCTGATATGACTGAGTTTATGTATGATGAGAGCTTAACAATTGGTTTATAATAATTAGAAACTTTATTCTTGGACCCTTTTTGCGGATAGAGAAATGTAAACATCGTTCCATAATTGAGTAAAAATGCCTTAAAAAATTGAAAGTTGAAAAAGAGCGGTGAGAACTCTGTCAGGTGATTCGTGCATTTTTTTTATAACTATGGCGGGGACACCGTCGGGAACCGGGGAGTAGTTATCATTCAGTTGGTTAATCTTATTAACAACCGCTGACGGGATTATGTCGTTGAAGACAGGGGAGGTTTGTGCGAACTTGTTCAAATAGCAGAAATAATCGAGGTCAGGGGGCTAACTATGCACTTTGCCGCGAATCGCATAATTTGCGATTCATTCCGTTCGCCACGATCGCTTGAAATATCGACTTCCAAAAGGTTTCCATATTTTCCGCCATATTTCCACAGGCATTTCCATTCACCTGTCAAAGTGTCATGGAAGAATGTATTTTGTTTGAAAATTTTGCTAAAACACCAGCGAATAATTAGAACAATGTTTTCATAAGGGCTTACTTAATTAAATATTTGTTTTTCTGCCCTAAATGAAACAACAGTATCAGAAATCACTCTTTTTCACTGTTTTTCATTTATTTACATTTTCAATTGAAAATCCATCACCAACAACCTTACTTACTTACTTAGGTGGCGCTACAGTTCGGGCTGAACCTGGGCCTCAACCAACAAGGCTCTCCATTTACCTCGGTCTTTAGCTAATTGGTCGAGGTCCCCTCGAACTTATAAGCGCCACCTACAGCGATGATTCCCTCTACTGCGTCGTCCCTCGGTGTTAGATTCGAAGACTCTGCGGGCCGGAGCGTTGGTGCCCATTCGCTCTACATGTTCTAGCCATCTCAGACGTCCAATACACAGTTTTTTAACTAGGTCGATGTCGCTGTACAGCTCGTATAGTTCGTGATTGAATCTTCTCCTCCAAAACCCGTCAACGCAAACTGGACCGAAAATCTTACGAAAATTTTTCTCTCGAAGCGACAAGGATATCTTTATCCTCTTTCAATTAAGGCCATGTTTCAGTGCCGTATAGCAGGACTGGGATGATCAGGGTCTTATACAGAGTCTCCTTAGTTGTTCGAGATAGGGCTTAACTGTTGAATTTCCTTATAAGCCCAAAAAACAGCGATTGGCAAGAGTTATTCTTCGCTTGGTTTCTGCGCTGATGTCGTTCTCAGAGTTTATTGCAGAGCCAAGGTAGACAAAGTCCCTTACTATCTCGAAGTTATTGCTGCCCACTGTAACGTTTTGTCTAATTCGTCGGTGTTGGCTTTCCCTTCTTGTTGACAGCATATACTTGGTTTTGCCCTCGTTTATCGCTAAACCCATTTTGGCCGCTTCCGCCTCAATGCTGGCCAACGCACCGGTGACAGCCCGCTAAGTTCTTCCGATAATGTCTATGTCGTCGGCGTATGCAAGCAGTTGTACAGACTTGTAATAGATTGTGCCTTCGGTGTTGGCTTGTGAGTTCTGCACAATCCGTTCAAGTAGAATATTAAAGAAGTCACATGACAGCGCGTCATCTTGTCTAAAACCATTTCTGACATCAAAGGTCTCGGTGAGGTCATTACCGACCTTGATGGAGCAGCGAGCGTTCTCCATCGTCAGCCTGCATAGACGGACAAGTTTGGCAGGGATGTCAAAACTAGACGTGGCTCTTTAAAGCTCGTCTCTATAGATGCTGTCATAGACGGCCTTGAAATCGATAAAGAGATGGTGAGTATCGATTTGGACTTCTTGGGTTTTCTCCAGGATCTGCTGAAGTGTGAAGATTTGATCGATGGTGGACTTTCTTGGCCTGAAACCGCACTGATAGGGTCCAATCAGGCTGTTGATAAAAAGGTTTCAGGCGTTCACACAATATCGCAGAAAAGATCTATGCGATGTTGAGGAGACTCTATAATTGGCGCAGTTGAGGGGGCCTCCTTTCTTGTGGATCGGGCAAACGATGCTGAGGTTCCATTCATCAGACATGCACTCGTCTGACCAAATCTTAGAGATGAGTTGGTCTGTGCACTCTACCAATTAATCCCCAGCTGCCTTGAAAAGTTCGGCCGGTAAGCCGTCTGGTCAAGCAGCTCTGTTGGATTTTATCTTGGCTATCCTCACTTCGTTTTGGTCAGGTGGACGGAAATTTTGACTATCATCGTCTATGTTGAATGGTTCATTCTACCTGACAGCGGAATGTTGGTCTTCGTTGCCGTTATACAGTCTGCAGAAGTAATTTTTCCACATTCTCAGCACCGACTGTGATTCTACTACGAGGTTTCCATTTTCATCTCTACAGGTTTCTGTACGGGTATTGCTTCTCTGGCACTTCTCTGTTCCTGGAGTATAAACTCTCGATATTCTCAAACGCGCGCTTCTCATGTGTTCTTCTTCTTTTGGAGAAGCCGATGTTCTTCCCGTCTCTTTTGCTCATAGAGCTCACGAGCAGCTCTCGTCTTCCTTTGCAGCGCCGCTTCGTATGCCCCTTGTTCTTCTTCGTCAAACCAGGGGTTTCGTGGTGGTGGGCGAGCCAGACCCAGCACATCAGTCGCGGCGTTTCTGATGGCATGTTGGCAGCGTTGCCACTGGTCTTCAGCACTTGGGGTGATTGAGAAATTTCGGGATACGCGTTCAGCGAGGAGTCTGGCGGTCTCTTGCGATTATAGCTTTTCGACGTTAAATTTTCTCACAGTGATTCTTCTTCGTTGCTAAAATTGGGATATCCGCATTCGTACCTTGGCTACAACAAGGTAATGATCCGAGTCTATGTTGGCCACTCGGAAGGTCCGGACATCCAGAATACTGGAGGCATGCCTTGCGTCGATCGCAATATGTTCAATTTGGTTGATCGTTACATAATCATTGGACCGCCATGTCTGCTTTTGAATATCGAGATGAGGAAACCATGTGCTTGCTATGGTGACATTTCGCTCCACAGAGAAATCAATTAGCCTTAGTCCGTTATCAGATGTGGTGTCGTGTAGGCTATGCTTATCGACTGCCCTACCAAACACGTCCTCCTTTCCTATTTTGGCATTAACATCGCCCAATATGATAAGTCATTAGTTGAGTCATCCTATCCGAGGCTTTTGGTTGTTTCGGAACCATATGTTTTTTACGTGGTAGGGAAGTTACCCTGACGCCACAAGCCCAGTGCCAGTGGTTCACTACGGGAGTATGAGCGCTGCCGTTGGCCCATTAAGGGCTCCTCCGCCACCATCTCTATTCCAATGTCCTGACCAACATTGGAAATTCCTTACCGACCTGTGATCCGAATACGTCGAAGCAGCTCGCGCAAGGTATTCACTAAGTTCAACCTAACTGGAACTATAGACGCCACCGTTGACTCCGTCTACGGAATTCGTCCGCCGCCGCCTGGAACAGGAAGAAGTGCTCTAGTGAGAAAGCACTCTTCCCCCCCTCTCTCATCTGCTGCTGCCAAAAATCCGCCAAACGGGGTTGGTTACCCATTTCTTGGATTAATGTACTCGGCACCCGACTGTCACCGCGTGGAGGTTGAGAGTAGGATTTGGTAGGCCTCAGCTGAGTGAAAAAGCTTGTGTTTTCATATGATCGCATGCACTACCGTTTGACCAGCCACCACTAACAACCCTTCCGCCATAAAAATATCTATCGCATTTGAAGTCGACCGAATCGCGTTCGCATTTAGATAGTTGCGCGAATGTAGTAGAGCGAAGTGCGATAGTGCTCCCCAGCGAATTGCGTAGTACCAAAATGCTATTTCGCATGACATTTTCGCGGCGAAGTGCATAGTTAGCCCCCTGGTTATAGTTCAAGGGGTCAGCAAATGATTGTCCGATGAAGTAAGCGTATCGGTTGGCAATTATTTTAAGACCGAGGAAAAGTCCGAGAAGGTGAGGTTCGATAGATAGCCGTCACATTTTCGTTTGACGTTTATAAGTTGAGAATAAAACTCGAGAGATATCCTATAAGGTTTGATTGCATTCGACCTAGGTATTCTAGAAAGAGCCTTTTTCAGAGCTCAGAGAATTGGGAATATGCCAAAAAGCACTTATAGAAATCAAAGTCAGATTTGGATTGGTTGGCATAATTTGTTCCTATTGCTGCAAAGGGAGTATAACTTAACAAGGGTTGGGAAGATGAGCAGTTTTTTTTTTACAGGTATGGCACCAATTGGATAAAACAAACAAAGATATCAGCGTATAAGATCGTGATGACATGGTCGATGGGTAAAAGTTTAGAAAGGAGACTTATGTCGCACCACCAAGTAGATTACCCTTTATTTTCTATTAATGGACGGACTCTTCTTGGCAGGGACTCGACCAGTGCGCATTCAATGCTCGTCGATATGGCGTACGAAGGTGTTTGTGTATTGCTTCGCAACTATTATATATTTTTTAGTTTTTCGGCATCAAGAGACTTTAACAATCACCCATAAATTTTCCAGGGAATTAATGGAGATTGGGACAGCCACCGCACGAGATCAATATTATGCTCTTCGAGCCACCTTCTTACTTTGCCCACCGTATGCTCCGGGTCGTTGGATGTTTACTAAACCATGAAAAACTTACCCAAAAGCATGATACTTCCGCCTGAATGCTAGATGCTTTTGATGGTGGAGTGGGGCTGGTATGCTGCATTCTCTGGACATCTGACTCATCTCTTGCCATCCTATCCTACCAAATTTATTTTTATTTCATCAGACCAAAGGATATTTCGCCACTCTTTTTGTTTGCTGCGCCTATCCTTTCCAGAGGTTCCTTGGTGAATTGTGTAAGATTCTTTCAGCGCCTTTTGGTAAGAAGTGGTATATCCATGGGACTTTTTCCGAAGAGTGTCTTTTGCACTATTCCAGAGCAGACTGCCATATCAAGTCCACGTTTAATGTCTGCAGCTGATTTTTCGTGAACAAGCTTTTAATTTGCCCGTCATCTTACAATGATGTTTTTCGTAGCCAGCCTCTTGGTAATTACGATTTTGGAGGCTGGAAGGCACTAAAAACAAATGTATTCAAGGAGTTATGAATACCCTTAAGATGTCTTGCACAGTGCGGGCAAGGACAGGCAGAGAGAGAAAGATTAGTGTAGTTGTTTGAAACTCAGATGTTAGGTTTCAGAAAACCTTCGGGGTTGGTGTTCAGATAACTGGTAAGATTTGTTTTGTTATTTTGTCTTTGCTTCCAATTCGCAGTATTTTTTCCCCCACCACCTGGTGTCATAGGCATATCAATCATCCAACAGAGCAGAAAATTGTTCGAGCTATACAACCAACCGACAGTGCTATGCCTTCGCACTAGACGTAAGCTATCGCAATTGATCGGACTGACTCTTTATATATATACATATGCCATGAGTCACACTTTATTTCATTTTAGTGAGAAAGAGATACTTGTTAGGGGTGTTCTCTACTATTCCTATTGCTATGTCCATCACTTTATTAAATAGGTTAACGTATCTGTTAAATAGTGTGTGGCGTGGTTATTGTAACAGACCACTGCGCGTGAGGTTCCATGTTGGAATCCCAGAAACACCAAACGTTTTTTCACGGTTCCACCTCTCGCGAACGTTTGATAACTACTGTACTGTTGTTATTAGAAAGCTTCTCTAAACTCAAAATAAAAATTCCCCTTCAGATACGGCACAGAGTTGTAAGTTCGCACACAGGCCCTTCATGGGCTATGTGTGTCAAATATTTATTTTATTTATTATTCTTGTAGTACAATAATATCAATGCCATAAAACAAGTATTCGACATCACATGTCTTCTGTTTGTTTTAAGCTTCTAAATTTTTATAAATATGAATACCTTGAAAAAATTTTAACGGAAAAGATTAATTCAAAGCCCCGTATCTATGTATCTATTTAAATGAAACTTGATTGATGTTTATGAACTATTATATGTTTATAAGACCTATGTAAAGCTGTTTATTTGCTTTTCCCACGATAGACTAGTCAAACCAGAGTCAATGAACGCTCTGAAGGCCATTGTACTCGTATGTTCAGAAGGTGAGAATACCGCTGTACATTCCTAGTTTTGAGTTGCAAAAGCACGCAAAAATTTATAATTAAAGTTATCAGGAACTCAGATGATTAATCATTGCCTCCAGGAAGTACCCAATGCAAGCCCCTTGAACAAGGTTTATTGATTGGTGATATTGCACTTGGCTCAGGTCATTTCGTCAATCACAGTACCTTGCGAGTAGTTATGACAGGCTGTGGATTTGTATAATCTTTTGGAAGAGTACCCACCGTACTAAATCAATAGATCATGAACTTTCCACTTGGGGTGGCTAATTTGACCTATACGATGGTCTAAGTAACCACAGCAATTGGACGATAAGGCCCACCACTACCCTCTGAGATTCCTAAATGAACAGTCATTCATCGTGAAGTTAGCACTAATTCCCTGAGCTACTTAGTCCACCATTCATTGCAAATAAAAAAAGCCCAAAAGGAGGCGTAGATATAAATACCCTTCAAAACCGAATACAATTTCATGTCTGCCTACTAAGCTTCCTTACCATAACCATAATTCTTCCAAATAATTGCTCCTAAAGCCATTTTTATCTTCTTAGACTTTTTTTCTTTCCCCCAAACCTTTTTACCTTTTTTTTCCATCCCCTTATAAAATTTGTTAGAAAATCCAGAGATAAAATCCACCGCATTTCGATTATCATTACCTTAGGCGAGCGTAGCGTTACAAAACATCCTTGATGTCAAAGTCTCGTTTTGACACACTTTCCACTTCCTATCTCATCACAAAGGTGAAATGGAAAGCCAGAGAGTATAATCAAAACCAAGTGCGAGACTACACTGAATTTATTATTCAATGAACGAAAAAAAAAAAAACTTCTCAAAAACCCCACATACATAATGGTACACACGATGGCCACCCCTACACATAGAGTTGTGTGCTTCCAACTTCTCCTGAACCACCCGAATGGAATGAGGGTCTATCACTGCAGTGAAATTCTCATCCATGAATGGCAAAACTCAAAGAACATTGAACCCCACTATATAGTTTGAAGGCATTCACTGCGGTACATCTGGCAATGCCCAGCCATTGCCACCCTTATGTCTGAGAAATTTTCTGCATCCCCAAACTCGGTCTCCACCCAGGAGGCTAGTGGCAGTGGTTATGGTTATGGAGATGGAGGAATCCCTCGATTGTTTGTACCTGCGCAGATCCATATTCTCTCAAACTGACCCCCATAACCACCCCCAACACACTTTCGGGTGGTGATGCTATGAGTCGTTGGTGTTTGGGATAAAAGTCATCTGAAACCAAGCAACGTCTCCAGTTTGTGTTTAAATTCGATTCTTTTCACACCTTGGAGCAGCGTTATTCGCCTGTTTTCCTGGGCTCTTCCGGGTTATAAGTTTAATTTTGTAATTTCTGTCCTCGGTGTGTTTGGGGGAGACATCATTGTTCAGATAAATCACAGCACATACCCTCTATCAAGTAAATTCGCCTGCGATTATCCAATTATATGATTGTGGCTACTTTTTTTTTTTTTTTTGTGATTTCCTCACCCCACTCCATGGAGTGAAAAATCCCAAACGAATCGGACTTAGACAGTGATTCACATGACCAACTCTAAGGCCGGTCCAGCACACTGTGCGTCGAGTAAGTAACTTTCAACCATCAGTACGTTCTGAGTCGCATTCGTGATTCAATCGCAATTCGAGATACTTTTGTGCAAATAAACCCCGTTTGTTCGGATTTCATGTGTCGTGTTGGCTGAATTTCACGTTTTAGCGGAGAGTATCTGTATCTCTACGGGAGCAGAGAAGTCTCGTGCAAAATATACACGAGATTTCAATATTCATTCAGACAGGCGACGGCATCGGTGGCAAGCAGCTGTTGAGACATTATTGTTCGTCACAGGAACAGGATATCGCGCGCGCGAATTGTATCTGTCGTCATTTCTTTTTTGATTCAGTGTCCCGTGGGATTGTCGTATCTTGTATCTCTGTGAAGTGCTACTTTGGTTGATGATTTTGGTGTTTTTTTTGCGGAAAATTTATCCACGAACTTATTTAAAGTATCTCAGTTGTGTGTAGCGAGCATCTCTACGTCCTCTATGCGTTCTAGTTAATGCGAGCAGAATTCCTTGTAGTTAAAGATATTTTCTTTGCAATTGCTTGCATCTGTTACATCTGTGTTTATTGTTATCGAGAGTGGGTTGTGTGAAGACGTGTAGAATTTTAATTTTACTCACGCTGTGAGTCCTTGAACAAAGTGGTGGATGTTCCATCAGTGTTGATCCTCAAATATCAGCAAGGGAATGACGAGAAGGCGCTGTTGAAGGTATGTTTGCAAGAATATAATCCTAGAAATCGTTGTAGATATAGAAAAAGTTCCCAAGACGAAGGGTGGCATGAATTTATTTTTTTCTCGTCTTAAACTTGACATTGGGACCGGGTGGGGGAGGGTAAAGTTTTCCTTTACTTTTATGGGGTTCAAGTTATTGGGTTCTGTTTTTATTGCATTTTCTTATAAAGTGAAAGAAATATAGAAGAACGTGTGCTGGCAGATTTCTTTTGATGGCAAAATGAGACATCCGTAGGGTTGTAAAGGAATTGTTCAGAACGATGCTTACTCTATGCCATATGGATTTGAATACAAATTTTGTATGCAAAGAGTTCATTTTGCGGAAAATGTTTTGTAGCAAGCGCACAATATCTGACTTTTGATATTCAAAATCCATGCCTGTCATAATTGCATTTAAATATATCGGAATTTGACATATGCATATGAATGTAGCGTTAAAAGCATTATCTGGTTGGTTGTCGCAGAAATTAATTTCTAAAAATAAGCGAAAAAGAAAAAGGAAAAAGTATGCAGGAATGATAACAGAAACCTTGTGGAATAGTGTGTACTTTGTGTCATGCTTCCCAGAAACAGATATGAATGGGGGTGGGTTAAATCCCATAGGATAAAGTTTGGTTTACGGATATAATCTTTTTTTTATTAGAAACTGCAACAAGCTCTCATGTCGAGCATTAAGGAGGGGCTATTGCATAGTTATATCTAGCCCAGTGGCCAACCAGTAGATTGAGTCTATGATAAATTGTAACTTTTAATGAATCCTAGTAGTTGTCATTGGTTCCGTGTTCCAAATGTCCGCTGCTCTCATTGATGCCTTAAATGAAGAATGAATACATCTGTATCTGATATCCCCACACGTCGTGGCCAGTGTCCAGTCAAATAGCCCGTTAAGACTCTTAAGATTCCTTTCTTAGTTCAAGTATCTTTTTAGCTATATGCACTTTGGTTGCGAATGAAGGAGCTTTCTCCTGGTCTCAGTCTTTTACAGTTGGACTAGTATTCAGCCAGGTCATCGACGTCCCCCTGCGTTATTTTGTAGTGCACACTTGTGAGTTGTACCTCTTTTCACCAGACAGTCCGTCCGTTAATTTCCTTCGAAGCCTTTATATTCCAGAATCCATAGTCGATAGTGACATTGTTTGATGACTAAGTGCCTTCAGGAAGTTGGAGATAGTTGCAGACAAACTTTCATTCTATCTTATAGGATTTGAAAGGCCTTAGCGCATTCTGACTACCAGAACACTCCGCAAGCATTCTCGTGTATACACTTTTTTTTTTTATTATGGCCATCCCCATTTGGCGTAAAGGCACTGCCAACAGATAGATCTATTGTATCAGGGGCCAACTTTTAGGACAGCAGTAATTCTACTCTCTCCTTATAAAAGCAATAGTTACAGCTGCGGAGGAGTTCCTTAAGTCTGTTGGAGATATGATCTCTTTAAGGAAAAAGCTTCTCTTAATTTTGCACAGAGCTGCACACTCGAATAGTATGTGCTTTACGGTTTCGTCCTCTTCTAGACAGAGGCGGCAGGTGAAATACTTTGAGATTCTAATTTTTTTGAGCCGGTATTTAAGATGGCAGTAAGGAAGCTCATAAGCATTCTTATATCATTTCTGGTGTATTTAAGGAGATCAACTGCTTTTTTTTTAAAGGTTTGGACAGCTCACTTAGCTTGTCGAAGATCTTGGGTGTTATTCCAGTGGGAAATGCACATGTAGAATCAGATATTCCGCAAAGGGTTATGGTCGAATGAAGAACTCAGGGGAGTCTCATCTGGCTAGCAAGTCCGCAGTTTCATTGCCGTCAACAACTACGTGGCCCGATAGCTACTACAGTCTTACTTTGTTGTATTGGACCAAGTTTTGTAAACTATCGAGGCAGCTTAAAACTGATTTTGAACTGATTGAGTGGGAGATCAGTGCTTTGCGCGCAGTTTCACTGTCGGTGAGTATGTGGATGGTAAGACCTTTGATGCTTGAGTGCAGGTTTATGCTAGCGCAAACCTCAATAGCGTAAATCTCGGTCTGGGAAACACTGGGACTCTTTCCAAGTGGTTTCGAAACTTTATTATTGAGTCCATACACATCGGCACCAACTTACTTAGGTGGCGCTACAGTTCGGGGTGAACCTAGGCCTCAACCAAAAACCCTCTCCAATTTAGCTCGGTCTTTAGCTAATTGCCTTCAGTTGCGCACTTCAAGTTGGTTGAGGTCCTTTTGAACTTGTGCGCACCACCTACGGCGAGAAGGCCCTCTACTGCATCGTCCCTCCGAATTAGATTTAAAGACTTTGCGGGCCGAAACGTTGCTGTCCATTCGCTCTACATATCCTAGCCATCTCGAATGTCCAATACGCAGTTTTTTGACAAGGTCAATGCCGCTCTATACGTATAGTTCGTATAGTTCGTCGTTGAATCTACTCCTCCAAAATCCGTCAACGCAAACGGGACCGAATATTTTATGAAGAATTTTTCTCGAAGTGACTGAGGATATCCTCATCCTCTTTTAATAAATTTCATGTTTCAGCGCCGTAAGCAGGTCTGGGGTGATCAGAGTCTCCTTAGTTGTGCGAGATAGGGCTTTACTGTTCAAAAAAAAACAGCGGTTGGCAAGAGTTATTCTTCGCTTGATTTTTACGCTGATGTTGTTTTTAGAGTTAGCAGAGCCAAGTTAGACAAATTCCCTTACTACCTTGAAGTTATGGCTGCCCACTGTGACATTCTGTCCAATTTGGCATTGTTGATTGTCACTTCTTGTTGACAGCATATACTTGGTTTTGCCCGCCTCAATGCTTGCAAACGCACTGTTGACAGCCAGCTGAGTTCTTCTAATAATGTCAATATCGTCGGCGTATGCAATCAGTTGTACGGACTTGTGAGTTCCCCACAATGTGTTCAAGTACAATATTTAAGAAATCATATGACAGCGCGTCACCGTGTCTAAAATCTTTTTTGATATCAAAGGTATCGGTGAGGTCATTACCGACCTTGATGGAGCAGCGAGCGTTCTCCATCGTCATCTTGCACAGACGAACAAGTTTAGCAGATCTTCTCTATAGATGATGTCATAGGCGGCCTTGAAATCAATAAAGAGATGAAGAGTATCGATTTGGACTTCTTGGGTTTTCTCCAGGATCTGCCGAAGTGTGAAGATTTGATCGATGGTGGAAACAGGCTGTTGATAAAATGTTTTAGGCGTTCACACAATATCGCAGAAATATCTTGTATGTGATGTTGAGGAGACTGTCACCTCTATAATTGGTGCAGTTGAGGGGGTCTCCTTCCTCGTGGACCTGTGCCAACTCCTGAATCCATTTTTCATCCATCGGTATACCACATTTCCTATGGATCAAGCAACGGCCCACCATTACTCCATGTATCACTGCTTGGGATCCTAATCTCAAACCTTGTACCGAAGTAGAGTGATTGAGGCATAAAGTCAAAGCACACCTGTCTTGGGGAGTTCGGTTAATAAATCTGTGAGATCCACGTGATCCCATATACTTTTAACAGCCGACTTTTGAAGACTAATTGCACTGCGAATTACCTTTTTTTTTAATGAGTATATGTAACGAAGTTCGTCCGCTTATAGCCTCTATGGACGTCGTGGCTTTAGTGTTACTATTGGACAATATGAAACCATCCGTCTATCAAATTTGAGATTTAACGAGATCCCCATTCCTCGATCTTAAATACTTTGACCAACCAACATCTGGTGAGCATTGTCTTTCGAATCATAAGAATGTGATTCCTAAAAATATATTCTAGAACTCTCAGATGACCTAATCTAAGTCTAATACCTGGGACAACCTGAGAGCACTCGGCAGAGCTTCTTTTTGCGCAGTTAGATGCAGCCGTGCGGGGCTAAGCTTTGCTTACGCAGGCTAGAGAATAAAGTCTATTTAGCTGTTCTTGACCATGGGTTTTATAATACGAGTAAGTTTACCTATAGTTTGTATTTATTTTACTCAACACACGCATGTCAATAAATTCAATTTAAAAAATTCATAAATTTTGGAAGTGGGGATGGTGTAGTGGTAACGTCATCGATTACATTGGTTCAAATCCTGCTATCGGGAAGCATTTATTTACTTTTCATGAAATATTTAAATAGTCAGTTCGATCAATTATGAAAGCTAATGTTCGCCTATCCTGAAGAAAGTAGACCCTCTGAACTGGGCCAACTACAGAAGTATAAGTCTCCTCAACATCGCATATAAGATCCTGTCTGCCGTATTATGTGAACGCCTAAAACCGATCGTCAACAACCTGATAGGTCCTTATCAGTGCGGTTTTAGGCCTGGAAAGTCCACCATTGACCAAATATTCACACTACGGCAGATCCTGGAAAAAATCCATGAATATAAAATCGGTACGCACCACCTCTTCATCGATTTCAAAGTTGCCTATGATAGCGTGTATAGAGATGAGTTATACAGGACCATGTTTAGTCTTGGCATTCTTGCCAAGCTCGTCCGTTTGTGCAGAATGACGATGGAGAACTCTCGCTGCTCCATCAAAGTCAGTAAGAACATCACCAAATCGTTCGATGTCAGGAAAGGTCTTAGACAAGGTGACGCGCTATCATGCAATCTCTTTAACATAGTACTTCAGAGAATTGTACGAAACTCACAAGCCAACACCGGAGGTACAATCGCTTACAAGTCTGTACAACTACTTGCTTATGCCGATAAAATTGACATAATCGGAAGAACTCAGCGGACAGTCGAGTATTGAGATCGAGGCAGCAAAGATGGGTCTAGCGGGTAACGAAAGCAAAACAAAATATATGCTGCCTACAAAAAAGGACACCCAACATCGGCGTCTTGGACAGAACGCCTCAATAGACAGATATAATTTTGAGATAGTAAAGGATTTTGTCTACCTAAGCTCTATGGTGAGCTTCGCAAATAACATCAGTAGGGAGATCAAACAAAGAATTACTCTTGCCAATCGTTGTTTCTATTGGCTAAGAAGGCAATTGAGTAACAAAGCCCTATCTCGAACTACTAAGGTAACTCTGCATAAGACGCTAATCATCCCAGTCCTGCTGTATGACGCAGAGGCATGGGCCTTGCCAAAACTGGGTGAGGATGCCCTTGGTTATTTTGAGAGAAAAGTTCTTCGAGCGATCTTTGGTCCCGTCTGCATAGACGTTGAGTGGAGGAGAAGGTACAATGCCGAACTATACGGCCAGTACAAGGACATGGACTTAGCCAGAAGAGTTCACATACAACGACTAAGATGCCTGGGTCATTGAGAGCGGATGGAGCCCAATGTTCCCGCTAAGAAAGTCTTCGAATCCACCCCGTATGGACGGCGCTGTAGAGTACGACCTCGTGGTAGGTGGCGCAAATAAGTGGAGGGGCACCTCAACCAACTTAGCGTCCGCAACTGGAGGCAACTGGCTCGTAACCGTGCTGGCTGGAGAGGTTTGTTGATTGTGGCCCAAGTCCACCCCGTACTGTAGCGCCACCTAAGTAAGTAAGTAGTAATGTCGACCCATTGCGAAGGCATAACAGTGACAGTAGGTTGGTCATATGGCTGAAAGAAATGTTCGCTCTGTTGGATGATTGATACACCTATGACATTTTTTCTAAGCCAAGGAAGTAGTCTTCCTTCAGAAGATTGATTTTTCCAATCACGGTCGATTGGGTTATAAATATTACCAGAACCTAAGGAAGTCTTACGGCAATTGTTTATGTTACTACAATAATTGCAATGTCCATTTATATGGAGAAAGCTAGTGAGGTGGAGGTGGTAACAAGGGCGCAGTAGCAGACAATGTAAGAGCCATTGATCTAAAACTAAATGCAGTATTACTAGCCCCGATCGTTAACACAATAAATCAAAGCCTTAGTCAGTGTTACGTTCCTACGTTACTCAAAACATCGTTAAAAGACCAATATATGTATGAAAGCGGATTTAAAAACGAATTCAAAAACTACCGACCTCTCGCAATTCTACCTGTCATAGAAAAATGTTTGGTAGAAATTGTAGTACAGCCGATGAGCTATCAAAGAGCTTCCGACCTACGAGACACATTATTACACGCTTATATTAGGTACTACTAAATATTAAGTTAAGAATCAATTTAGCGAGGAATTATAAAGCTGTTCATGTAACGAAATTAAAAGTTACTACTGCAAAATGCCATTAAACGATCGTTAGATTTATATTATACTCGTACTTACTCAACATTATAATTTTGACTTAAGGCGCAAAACCGTAAATAAAATTGAATTATAATTCGCCATTCTATTGTTAAAAGTGGGCGCCGTGGTTAGTGTGTCGGACCATTGCACGTGATGTTCAATGTTTCAATCCCAGAAAACGAAAAAAGTTTTTTCGTGGTCTCACATCTCGCGAACGTTTGACAAACATCCGAGAGTATTGTTGTCACGAGAAGGTTTCTCAAAATAAAAATTGCTCTTCGAATATGCCACAAAATTGTAGGTCCCTTCCACTGGTGCGAAAAATATAACGCACTCAACACGAGTGGTTGCGAGAAGCTATGCCTAGGCCCTTCATGGGCTGTGCGCCAAATATGTATGTATGTGTATTGGTAAAAGTTGTTCTGTATGAAATTAATGCCAAAGCTAGTGATATGGCAAGGTCAAGTAACATTCCTGTTTTGTTGAAGAATGTCAACTTCTTGCACAGCGATACGGTTTGGAACTTAGTGTTACGGCGGACGTCATTGGGAGCTGGTCATCAAACCAAGGGAACAATTCGCAGAACAGGCCGATTCGTCCCTATTTAGAGTGTGGATAGGTGGAAAGGAAATATTTCAAAGAAAGTAGCTGGATCAACAGTATATTGATGAGGTAGGAGGTGAACTACTAAAACTGAATTATAAGTACATATACCGTACAGAGGAGACCTATCAATCCTTTCTCCTTGTGCGACATTGGAGTGCATGAGGATATGTTTCATATTATACCAGTATGTCCTCTACTAAGGCAAGTAAGTTGACTAGATTTCGGTAGCGCTGAGATATGTATCTACAGAGGGGATGTTGAATATTTTAAACCGCAATGAGGGATGATAGACACTTTACACATACTGCAAAGAAGCTCTCAACTACAGGCAGAGAATCATTGCTACAGATATTGCAGATTCGGAAATTGGTTCAAAAATCAAAATGGTTCCAAGAGAAACGGAAATAACCGGCTCACGTGGTAACACAATGGACCTTAATTGGTTTAAGTGAATCCAAAGGATTACGCAGGACAGCCTAACCTAACCTAGGGTGACTGATTTAATCGTACCCTTATTGTCTGTGTGAATCGCGAGGGTGGTACGTAAGATTATTAGGGGTATCTGATGCAATCGAATCCTAGTTACTATGTTGTGAAAGACAGCGCTGGGTTTCTCCCAGATAGAAAGGAGGAAAGTAATGAAAGTATTGCTGTAGTATCAGCTAAATCCTCGTTAACCGATGTGTGCAGGTTCAAGCCCCAGCGGGGAACAGCAATCATCAGTCACCCGAGTATAAAGGAAGACGAATTACATCGAAGTTTTTCCAACCACTGTACCAAAGAAAGGTTGCTGCCTGGTAGTACAATTGACCGGAGAGCAACCCCGTATCCACAGTACTTACTTACTTACTTATGTCCTGTATCCCCTTGTGGGTCCTAGGGCCTGTACGCGCCTACGCCCCATCGTGCACGGTTTCTGGCAATGAGTCTGAGTTCTACCCAACATTTCCCTAACTGCCGTGCCTACTTCTCGACTGTTCTGCGCCATGTTCTCCTCGGACTGCCAAGTCTTCTGCCATCCTGAGTGAAAGGGTTCCCAAGCATAGCATGGTTCGCTATGGAACTGTCACCCTTACGGAACGTGTGACCAATCCACTGTCACTTCCGCCGTTTAATGGTTGTGCCTATTGGTTCTTAACCCGTTCCCTCGTAAAGGTGTTCGTTAGAGATACGATTGGACCAGAAAAGCCTTAAGATATTGCGCAGGCACCTATTAACAAACAGTTTGCAGCTTTCTGGTGATAGTAGTGGTCACTCTCCACGTGCTGCAACCATACCACAACACGGATTCAACGTTGGAGCGGAACAGTCTTATTTTGGTGCTCAAACTGATTGCATTGCTTCTCCATATTTTGGGCAACATCCCGAACGCGGACTTTGCTTTGGCGATCCTGTTGGCTATATCCAGTTTGGTTCCACCATCGGTCGAGACAATACTCCCAAGATATTGGATGTCCAGCAATACATATTTGAGCCGATGAGTTAGTTCCAAGGCTGATAATTTTAGTTTTTGTCGTATTCATTTTCAGCCCGACGACACCTGCCTCCCTCTCCACATCTGCTGTCATTTGGTGGAGGTCCATAATCCTGTGAGAGAGTAAGCATATATCGTCAGCGTAGTCAAGATGTTTCAGTTGAGATGTTAGAGTCCATCGAATTCTTCCGTTTCCCGTCGACAAAGCTGCATGAAGCACATCGCTAATCACCAATAAAAAAAATATTGGTGAAAGGATACAGCCTTGTCTTACCCCACTTTGGATCTCAAATTCCTCAGACAACCTCCCCCTGTGCAGAACGTGACATTTAGAGCCTTCATATGTAGCTTTGATAATAGCAATTAGTTTACCGGGAATACCTCTCCTGCGTAAGGCACGCCAAATAAACTCCCTGTTGACACTATCGAATGCCTTCTCAAAATCGATGAACAACAGGTGAAGTGGCGATCGATATTTAATGCAGTGTTCGACGATAATCCGCAGGGTGTTGATGTGGTTGACACAGGCGAATCTAGAGCGGAAACCTGCTTGTTCAGCATCGAGTGTGTCTTCGAGATGTTGCTTGATTCGCTCCAGAATGATTTTAGCTATTATCCTAGCTACAGCAGGCAGCACGCAGATACCCCTCCAGTTTTCGCACTCCATTAAATTTCCTTTCTTAGGAAGCTTGACGATCATTTCCTTTTTCCACTCGTTTTTTTTTTCTCTCTTGTACAACCCATGCCCGCGTGGCAACGACACTGCGACCTGAAAGATCTATTGTATCGGAGGGTTGGAGTTAATATAACAGACGTACTACTTCCCTTATGAAAGTGAGTATGTCTTTAGTAGCGGAGCATTTCAGTTCCACTGAAGTAAGTATCTTCTTGTGGAGAATACGTTTCTTTAACCAGTGTAGTGCCGGGCATTCACAAAGAATGTGTTCGGAAGTTTCATCCTTCCACTCGTTAGGAAAGCTCTCAGCTTCCCAAGCTCTCTCTATATGTGGAAAGAGACACTCAGCCGATGTTGTTGGTGCTGCTCGTAAGAGCTCTGCTGGAATACCGTCAAGTCCTACCGCCTTGTTCGCGGTAATGATCTCATCTTTACTGAGAGTCGTGGTGCGTATTCGGGAACTTCTCACCTCGGGCATCTCAGTCTGATTTGGGAGCATATAGCTAGCGAATACACGTTTCAAAACCGTAGCAAAATGCTCTTTCCATCTCTTGAGCTGGTCCTCATCCGAAATGAGCAAGGAGCCGTTTAGGCTTTTCACTGGGTGTTGGCTGGAGCTGCGACCACCTGTCAGCTCTTTCGTGATTCTGTAGACAGTCCTGCTGTCGCACGTCCGTGCAGCTTTTTCTGCTTCTGTAGCCAGCGCGTTGATGTAGTTGCGCTTGTCACGTCGTACGCTACGTTGAACTTCTCTCATCTTCATGCGATATAGGGACTCTAGCTCGCTTCTCCCTGCTGCTGGGGTAGCTGCAACGCAAGCTTGGTGCCACCTATCACAAGGCGGTTGGCATTGCAGAAATCATTGCGGTTGCCTAGTCCATGCTTCCCGTTTACATGTTTGAGCCCTTCGTTGTCGTTGCCTACCTTGGCATTCAAATCCCCCATCACTATGACAATGTCTCCATTTGGTGTTGTGTTGAAGACGGCGCTTAAGAGATTGTAGAAGCTCTCCTTTTCGTCCTCAGACGAACTATTCGTTGGGGCGTAACACTGTATGATGGTGACGCGTCGTACTCTAGTCCGGAATCTGGCCGTCGAAATCCTATCACCATGGGGCTGCCAGGAAATTAGGCCCTTGCGTGCTGTTGTTGTTAGCAGTAGTCCGACTTCATATTCCCACGGACTTCCGGATGGTCTTCCAGAATAGAGTAGTACAGTGTTACGCTTTGGGGACTGGTACTCGCCCGCTTCTAACCATCTTACTTCACTTACCCCCAAAATGTCCACTTTATATCGCATGAATTCGTTTTCCAATTGGAGGAATCTGGCATTGTAAGGACATTCGCTTCACTCGGGGAGCGTCTTTACATTCCAGAAACCTATCTTTTTCCGGGTACAATAGCCAAAAGTCGTCAACATGTGATCATTCCTTATCCGAGGCATAGTGTCGGTTTCTATAGCGAGCAATTTTCGGTAACGCAAGTTGCTGGCCCACGTTACGTAGTCTAGAATCAAGGCCCTAGACAACCCGCACAATTTTAGCCTACACGTATAAGGGTTTATACGTATAGTTGCCCGGGGACCACCACTAGGAGGTACAGTAAGCACTTCATCACGAACTTGATTGTTGCGCTACTGGCCCAAGCCAAGTTTTGGGCAGTCAGTAGTTTCCCGATCAATCGCAATGCAGGTCCCCCAATTCTCCTAGTTGGTTCTTCCTTAGAGCACCTGGTGCTGGGCAGGTGCCTAATACGACACATTGTTTGACGAAGATTCGAAGATCCAGAACAGAAACCTGCTTGTTCATTGTCGAGAGTTACTTTTAAGATGTTCTTTAAGGTGTTTAAGGATAACGAGTATGTTGGCTTATTATTTTAGCAATTGCAGGAAGCACGCAAATGCCTTTGCAGTTTCCACGCTCTGCTAAATTTCCTTTCTTTGAAAACATAACATGCATTCTTTTCTTCCATTCCTTAGGGGGGCTTTCGCTGTTTCACACCTTCACACTAATTGGAGCAGTAGGCCTTCAGTTACTGCGGTTGAAGCCTAACAGAGCTCCGCGGGAAGGCCGTTAAGCTCCGCCGCTTTGTTTTGCTTGAGTGTTTTTACTGCCGCAATGATTTCGTCCTTGCTAGGAAGGGTGATGCGAGTTCTGGGATTTTCATTGCTTCATTCTTATTCATTTATTGTGGATTACTATTAACAAATGATATTTAGCATTAACATACATATATTTCTTTAAAGTTTTAAAATTGTTGTTTACAACTAAAGTATACTAGATATAATAACAAACCATTTTTAAACAGAGGAAGTTTGGGTGGGTTGCCGCCATTGTCTGGTGGCTCGCATATGGCTACATGGGTCCTTAGCGATGGAAAAAGGAAACGTCTACAAATTGAAACCCTTATATAACTTACTTACTGGACCACATTGCACCTAGTTACCGTATTAGACTGCTGTCTGAGTCTGGAATTTTGTGCGTCTAACAACTCATATAGATTTTGGGTCAAAACTTTGCTCACCAAACTATTCAAAATAGCGGAAAAGTGATACCTCCACCGCCTAAGATGGTCTTCATTAGAAGACATAAGAGAAACGTACAAATTCTTCATTGCGTGTTGACGCAAGCTGTCAGCTCTTTGATCCGTCTCAAGGTAGCAGCAGATAACCACATAACATGCCCTCTTTAGGATCTTCCGACAAGACTTTCTGTTTTATTATTTTGTTCCCTAATATTTGATATACTTACATTCCTTGAATCCGAAACCAGGCCTATTTAATATTTCTTACACGATACATGTCCTGTGATGGCATAACACTTTCCCATCAAGCTAATGTAATCACGTTCTTTTATTTTTCCCAAAGTCTCATTCCGTAAATGAGGGAATCTTACCCGGGGGCTATTTCCTTTTTCGTTGGTTTCTTATTATTATCCCAACATGGCTAGGGACATGGCATCTCTGTGAGTTGCCTCATTCGTACACTCTCACATTTTTCTCCAAAAATATATTTATTTGGATGATCCACCGACTTACAGTTGGAAACATTATTAAGGAAATGAAATCCTATTGATAATTTATCAATTTAATGGTTTTCCTTTGAAGTGGAATAGAATGGTGAGTATCTAAATTCGTAACAGACAATATGACTTTGCAATTTTCCAACCAACTAAAGACTCTGTATCCAGGAGATTTAATTCTCCTCCGGCCGGCGCGAGAAGATAATCTTAAAAAGTACACGAAAATTGTGGGGTGCTAGTACATACAAATTTTAAACTTAGCATAGCAGTGAGGTGCCTCCTCAGATGGAACAGTGGTTTCAGGTTAATATCATGGGACGTGTAGTACCAGTAAAAAATAAATTTTATTCAGCGGAAATAAAAATAAAATTAAGAGGCCATTAAATATAAAACTCATTTTGTGGATTTTAAATGTTTGGATAAAAAGACAATTTAAAGTGTTTTAGCAAGATTTGAATGCAAAGTTATAATAAAGGCTTCGGATAACAAGGACGTTAGACTGTTTTTGCGAAGGATTTAGAGGTAACGAATTTTTATTATATCATTTAGCAAAGGTTTTTACAATGTAATTATTCTTTTGCTGGAGATATCAATTGGCGGGTTGTTTTCGTAATAATTCTTGGGTTTTCAACAGCTACGAGTATGACCGATATAAAAGCCCGATAGAAGTTAAAACTCTAGAAAATGACAAAAAAAAATTAACGCCCAATCAAAAATTGTTTTTTTGTTTTGTTTGCCGAGAGCAGGTGAAAAATCTTCTAATGACACCATACGGCCCGACGGCGCGTGCTTATGGTAGTGTGAGATTTTCACCCACTAAAAAAACACATCTATTCAAAATTAATACTACAACTAAGCAGACACTTATCCAGCAGTTTTATTTTCGCTTACGAGACTCGTGATTTTTGGAAGAAGATGTTCGTATGTAATTTAACAGGAATGTAGCACTTTAGACAGGTTAAGTTAGATATGTGGGCTGGCAGGGAAAGATGCTCTCTGCCACACTCAGGTCAGCGTTGACCCATTGTGATACCCATAGGGGAAAAAGTACTCCCTTACCCATTGAGGCCTAGTGAAAACATGCAAAAAACTATACAAAACTCAATCACTTTCTTCGTTTCTGCATACAAACCACCCTGATGATTTGATGAAGTTCAGCGTCTTTCCTGTCGAAACGCCGGAGAGCTCCTCAAGATCCTGGAAGACATATTTACCAAGAAACTTTTTCCTAAAGTGATGAAGACCCGGACAGTGGCACAGAAAGTTGATAGTGGCCTCAAAAAACTCCCTCGTCACCACAGCCTCTACAGAGTTCTTCCTCCGTCAGGCGTAGTTTCACCAAGTTGTACCGCAGAGTATTGTGCCCCGTGATGATGTTCACGAGGGTGGAAAAGGATTTCCTATCTTTCCGAGTAATTTCTCAGTCCTTGCTTTATCGAAAGATCGCCATAGCTTCCTGGTGGTGGCACAAGTTTCCATGGAGATCCATCTTGTGTTCGCCCCTCTAATGGCTTTATTCCCTGCAACGCGCTTGAGTGTGCAAGGTAAGATACATACAGGGGGTTCAACTTGTTCTAGTAGGTCTGCTGAGCCGATTCTTGCTACCTTGTCGGCTTTCTCATTGCCTGGGATACCCTCGTGTCCAGGGACCCAGCAGAGCGATATCCTGTGCTGTGTTTCAACAACACTTCACAAGCTTCGATTTAATTACTATCGCAATAATTGCTTTTATAGCTGCCTAGCTGTCGATAAAGATGGTGGTACCTTCTAGCGGTATTGCCCTTACGACAGACTCACGAGCGGCTGTTGCCATTGCTAAGATCTCTGCTTGGAGACGCTGCTGTGCTTTGGAAGTCGTATGGATTTTGATATACCTAGGGGGTCGGAGAAGATGACTGATCCTCCGCCAGTGCTCATTTTTGAACTATCTGTGTAGATAGCTATAGATTCGGCGTTGGGTAAACGACAGCTTTTCCATTCTTCCCTGTTAGGGTAGGCAGTAGAAAAGCGTCTTACAAAGTCTAAATATGGCGTCACGTAGTCCGTTATGGGCACGAGGCCAAAGTTATCAAGTAGGATCATCGAGTGGCCTATTCTATTTGGTTTCCAGTTTGCTGACTGGTAAATTCTCGGTAGCAGGTTGAGAATAGCCTCGAGTCCTGCGGTTGGGGTTGTCCTTATAGCACTGGTATTTTTTGGACTTTGAGGGCCCTTAAGTTAGGCAGGTTAAATTCCAATGAAAGTTCCTGCGTTTTTCATGACCGGCATATACTATGACGCGAGGTCGAAAGGTTTTGTCGCTTGCAGACGACGAATTGAATTGTTCGCGTCAAGTAGTTGAATGACGGTACGGTTACAATGGCCGTGAACACGATCTTTGTATTTACGTGCAAATTTTGTTATCTCTTCGACGACGCTGGGAATTCCCAGATCTCGATGAATATCTTCGTTACGTACCTTCCACGGTGCACTAACGATCGTTCTAAGAACTTTATTTTCAAAAGTTTGTATGATGTTTCTATTGCTTTTCTTTGTACAACCCCATAGTTGTAGACCATACGTTCACACTGGCTTTAGCACTTGTTTGTAGATAAGCAGTTTGCTATGTAGGCTCAACTTCGAATGTTTTCCGAGTAGCCAGTACATTTGTCGGTATTTGTTTTCGAGCTCATCGCATTTCTTTTTTATGTACGATTTCCATTTAAGCTTAACATCTAGAGTCATTCCTAGATATTTTGCTTCGTTCGCGTACGGTATTTGTTTAAATGTACAATACATGCAATCTATTTACTTTTTTGTAGGTAAAGTTGACATCAGTAGATTTGCTTTCGTTCAGCACAATACGCCAAGAATTCGTCCACGCGTTGACTTTATTAATAGCATGTTGAAGCTTTCCGGTTGTTGCTTCAATAGTATCGCCGTATAGTCCGCAAACGTGGCGATATTCCTGTGGGATATCACGCGTGTAGAGTACATATAAATAGAAGCGGGCGAAGGACACTTCTTGATATCACAGTAATCATTTCTGTGCTTAACACGAAAGAGTCTCTCGGTGAGGTACGATCGTAAGATTAGAAAGAGTTGCCGTGGCAAGTGCAATTTATACTCCAAGCCTTCGTGCCAAACCTTGTCGAAAGCATCAAGAAATACACCACAGCAAATCTTTTTTTCTCGAGAGCTTTCTCAATTACGTCAGTTATTTTGTGGACTTGGTCGATTGTAGAATGCTTGATTCTATATCCAAACTGATGGCCAGGAATGAGACTTCTTTCATCGATTACGGGTTGTAGACGTTTAGAAAGTAGTTTTTCGAAAAGAATTGTTATTTATTCGAAGGATCAATTCATTTCGGGCGCATAGCCACCGCAGCTGATCCTGACAAAACGCATTCTGTATGCACAATTTTGGGTCACTTTTTCGAGTAATGGTGGCCGTATGTAACGAATATCATGAACAATGTTGGCTTCCAAGGCGTCAATTGTTGCTGGTTTATTAGTAGAAGTTAGCATGTAGCCGCAGCCATCTTGTTGAAACGATGTTTTGCCCTAATCAATATCATTCATAGTTTCAAAGAAATATTCGTTGATCATAGTTCGGTTATGATCTTCCATTTTTTAAGAAATAAGCTCCAATGGTGTCATCAGCGTGGAAATCGCACCAAGTGATGCAGATGCTGATCACATGGGCTTTAATCGTGCACCAGCTGGTCTTCTACCTATATAGGTCCTTACGCAAAATTTTCCACGAAAAGACAGAAAAACTCCAATTGCTGCGAATGATGAAAAGTCGATAACTTTGGATCATTCCTTTGACGTGTTGGTGTTATCACATCATTCAGACAGTATGTAGTACAAAACCTATCCTAAGTTCGATGGACGGCTTGCACAGATGGACGATTATGTGCACCATGAGAATCACGAAGTCGTTTAAGTTTCACGAATC
This sequence comes from Brachypalpus laphriformis, assembly GCA_945910035.1. NCBI lineage: Eukaryota > Metazoa > Arthropoda > Insecta > Diptera > Syrphidae > Brachypalpus > Brachypalpus laphriformis. The sequence continues at coordinate 282,305,892 of OX246753.1, read as the reverse complement.
AAAGACAGATTTTCAAAATAAATTTTGATTATTAAGTGTGTTGAGTCCATTGATGATGATTTGCCAGACTATACTGAACGTAAATGTCCGAAGAGCGGACGGAATGACAGTTGTGCTTATAGCAAGTTCTATCCAAGCAAAAGAAAATCGATTATATTACCAACGTAGTCCCCCTATGCAAATCTGCCGTTAGTCAGTATAGGTTCTACTCTGGCCATGTACATTCCAATGATAAATATTTTCCAAATATTCTGCTGAACGAGTGGAAGACTCGGAATGGATTTCGGCTTCAAATCTAGGTTTTAAGGCTTAAACCCCGATGTTAAATCAGCATTCTTATTCTGGTTCCAAATATGATGTATTTTCTCAATATACGTATATGTTTAACCACAGCCTCACTGGGAGACGAAACAAAAAGGTGGACAGTCTACACTGGAACCTCTGGCGGCCAAGTGACTCCGAGAAGACTTATAACATTCATGCTGACGACGAGTGAAGCTTGGAACAGAGTAAACGAAATCATCGCCAACATTATGCAGCAATTACGTCTGGGGAACGAGCAGTAGCGAGAAATGAGGATCCCACTAACACTGGAATCTGAGTAAATGAAAGGACGGAATGTTAAAGTGCACAAACAATAAACTAGAAACTCACAGACATGTAGACTAACTTACACAAATACACCCACTTACGCACATGTGACAAAAACTGGCGCATGCATAGCGAATGTGCAAATAGAGCTGCGAAGAATCGGAGAAATTCGCAAAGCAGCCAAAGCAGAAGAAGCAGAAACAGCTCAAGCAAGATGAATAGCATGATATGCTTTCGAACCCCGCGAAGTAATACCTAGCGCCAGTCCCGTGGGGAGAGTGATAGAAGTGTGCAGGGTGTGGATTAATATTTAGGCGCATTCCTGGCATCGATTATTCGGGTTTGCGAATCGTGCATGCTAGCAGCTCAGGCTACTAGTATCTTTAGGAGATTACCACATCCCTTGGCGCAATAAAAAAAAACAAAGGTCCAGCCAAACAACGCCAAATTTAGTAACTTACGATGTAGTCGGTGTGACTTACGACTAACTTTCAACTAATTTGCAGCTAAATTTAATTAATTTCGACAGAAAGAAGATGCATGGGTCGATCTAAGTTTACTTGTTTAATCTCAATTTAGCTTGAAGGGATACTTACTCTTCAAGTTTCATACCACTAAAAAGCGTCAGCCTAAGGGGATTCATTAGATAATACCCGACCTACTTATTTATCCTGTTTACCATACAACTTCCCCTTACAAATGAAATTCGCAATGACAACGTGTCAGTCTCAATTCACTCGAGTCCCCTCTAATTCACAAGCCGAGCACTAAAAACAGCAATAAGGTCGTAGACATCAGCATTAAATTTCCTCTCACGTGCCAACTCATTTCTCTTACAATATGCATTACCTTTCAATGATTTATCCTATCGGCGCAACCCCTAATTTCCTTAAATCGTATAAAGTTTCATTTTATTTACAACACAATATAACCTGGTAGGTACTTTACTACTTACCCTAGGTAGGTTGGTGGTAGGTTACCTTTTAAAGGGCAAATTGTAAAATAAAACTTTCTCCTTCATCCTTTGGATACGGGGATACGTGTGTTTGTGTATTGTTGTTGAAAAAGATTTCGTTTTCTTTTATGGTTTCAACTTACGGTCGTCCTTGTTAAAGAAAATTGATCGAATACCATCTAGACAAATGATAAGAAACCATAGAACCGTTGTATTTAATGGCGATACCCTTTGTGAAGTCTCCCAACATGCATACGCGCGCTGATCCACTTTGTACCACAACAAAAGAAAAGGACTCCCTACAAGCTTCGTACAAACAACATGCCCCTTAAATCGTTAAAAAAAATTGTTGTTCTTTGCGGCAGCAGAGGGTCCTTTCTCCTTTATGCCGGATCTGATGCGGAAATGAAACATTCAAACGAACGTACAGAGTTGAAAAAGGACCAAAAGCACAGCTCTTTGTTTATAGAGCCGTTTATAATTCGTTTCTGCAATTGTCCTTTACTTTTGACGATTAAATTTAAAGCGAACAAGATCCCTGCTAATTTGAAGTATAGTACATCAAAGGATGCAAGAAATAATTTTTCTGACGATCTAGCAAATAGTTCTTGCAAACGAACGATAAAAATAGAATTAAAGCACTGCTAAGGACATTCTTTTTTACGGTGTTCTGTAGTTAATAATGCCGAGAGCCCAAAGGACCTTTCACATTATTATTATTATTTTTTTTTTTTTAATGAAGTGCTTGGGAGAAAAATTGAGTCTGCACAGATGTGGGAGACATCCGCAAACTGCAGCATGGTGTATCCTTTTTGTCCCGAGCGAGAGTAATTGACTAGAGCGTCGGGTGCTCCATACTGCATGAGGTTGTGTGGATTCTTGTGCCGCTAATTACAACCCACTTGGGTTGGTTTTGGTGGCGGGGCTGTGCAAAACGTGTAAATCTTTTGTGGTACATTTTTCATTTTTTTTTAAAGCTTGAATCACGGGGTAGCTTTTGCTCCTTGCCCTTTAGTGATCGTAAATTATTCAGTGAGTGAGTTAGTGGTCGGGTGATATTTCATATGCAGTCGGGAGAAGTAATTGCAAACATCATAGTAGTTAAAATGAAACGCATCGGGTTTATTTTATTTTTTTTTTTTTATTAGGGTAAGTTTAAGATATATCACCATAGTGATTCAAGTCCACAAAGGATTTGTTGGTATGGTGCCTGGAGTAGATAGAGTATCCTAGAGATAATTTTAGTTTATGTAATTAAAATTGCCTCCGGTGTCTGTTGAGGAAATGAAACTTGTGTTGTGCGGCAAGTGCACACTTCTAAGAAAGTTTCCTTCTGGAAAGGTGAACTATTTGGAGAACAATTTTAATAGTTTTAATTCGATATAACGTTGGTAATGCAGTTTTATATAAAGTTGTTTGAAATCGAGTTTTTACGGTCCCGAAAGTATGAACAAAGATGCCATTGGATATTTTTATATTATTAATGCTGTGCACTATTGCAAATGAGATTAAAACAAACTTGTTCTGTCAAATAACTTTATCTCGAAGGCAAAAGCTTTTCCTCGTTGGACTTCTCTGATCAATTTAAACAAATATAATACGTAGCTCAGCACTTGCTTACGAATTTTGGAATAAAGGTGAGCAACTTCACACCATGATCATGAAATATGGGTAGTGACCGAAAGAATAAGATCGCGGGTATAAGCTGTCGAAATGAGGTTCCTTTGCGGTGTTGTTGGAATAACTCGTATGGATCGAGTGCGCAACACCAGAGCACGCGAGGCGCTCAATGTTGAACAGCTATTTCTCTAAACAGAACGATCTATGCTTCGACAGTTTGGTCACGTGATGCGTATGTCCCCAGACCGGCTTGCAAGACGTGCCATGATTGGCGAGCCATCAGGTCGGCGACTCCCCGCTAGGCCTAGAAATATATGGTTGGATCAAGTCCGACATCTCTCCTGGAGTCATCTAGGGATTCCTCCTGATGAGCTGGAGTCAATGGCGGAGGATCGAGAAGGGTAGAGGGTCCACCTGAGCATCCTACCCCCGCGACCCTCATGAAGGGTTAGCGGGCCATTGAAAATGTATGTATGCATGTATGTAACTTCACACCATCCAAGAATTATGTCACCACATATGTATTTTTCTCGCGGGAATGACTGGAAAAATCGGCTTTTCGCAAATAAAGTTGGAATTCCAAAGTGAACCAAAATAAATCAACCTGTCTAAGGGTCTTATAGTTATTGCAATAAAAAAAATTGAGTTACAAGTTTACGGAGTTAGGTAGAAGCGGCGGTTCCTTTTTAAAAAGAAAAGACACTCAATTAGCACTAGGTGTCGTTTCAATGCCGCTACTCATCTAACCTGGCTGTTGAGATGTGTTGGTGAGAAGTCTCTAAGTCCAGAGACTTTAAGTTCTTTAATATTATTCCCTGAGTCCTCCTCAACTGAGTTGAATAAGGGTTTGCCTAAAACTCGTTGTCTGGCCCTAGCTAGTGCTGGACAGGTGCATATATAGTGGGTAGGAGTCAGTTTTTCTGATGTGACATTGCAACTACGGCAATGTGTGTTGTATGGGATGCCTAGTCTGGCCGCCTGGTCTCCTATCGGCCAGCGTCCCGTTATGATCGCTGTTATCCTGGTGATGTCTTTATGTGTTCTTTGTAGAAATTCGTCTGTTTATATACATAAGTATATAAAAGTATATAGAAGAGATGATGCGTAGAAGGCGGGTGGATATCTTTTGTGTCCAAGAAATGAAATGGCAAAGCACCGGAAACCGTGCGCGTTTCTTGGACGCTAGGACAAAAGCTTACAAGATGTTTTACTACGGAGAGTAGTAGCATCAGATCTACTTGGTAACGTCTTGACCATATCGTCCAGCGGTCGTTTGATATCTCTATGCGAGTTAATGGCGCTATCGCCTTCTCAGTGGTCCCCTGATGGGATGACCGTTTCGACTTTTAGGCTGAAGTCGGGTGATGACGGAAGATAGTCTGTGGTGGCATCTAGGTGAGTCCATCTTGAAATGCCCCTTCTCCTTAGGTTGGATTCTTTTAGGCCCAGGACACTCATCGCAGCTAATTTTTCAACAAATAAGTCTAGTCGAATCAGTGCGAGAATTGTTTCAAGTGCTGGATTTTATTCAACTCCTTGAGAAGTGCGGTTTTCTCTGCTATTGGCCACTAGACAATACACCCATATGTAAGAAGGGATCTGACTATGGCTGTGTACATTCAGTAGAAGATGGCAGGTTTGGGCC